>OMKR01096130.1:0-14319 GCA_900302355.1 Cyttopsis rosea
CCCCCCCCCCCCCGGTTCTATAGGCGTGCTTGCTATAATACAAATAATAACATATTTACATTTTACTTAAATGTCAACAATGTTGTGTTTGCCTTCACAGCCTTTATTCAGTCAGACACAATCCTAGAAGTTCTGCATTTTGGTGATGGAAGCCTCTTACATGTAAGATGACATGATTTGTTTGGTCCTCATTCATTTGCTTACAATGTGCTTGAATGGCTATAAAGTCTGTATTGTCCTGTAAAAGTATTCCATCGGATCAGTACTCCATCTACTATCTACTCCATCTACTATCTACTCCATCTACTATCTACTCTATCTACTATCTACTCTATCTACTATCTACTCTATCTACTATCTACTCTATCTACTATCTACTCTATCTACTATCTACTCCATCTACTATCTACTCCATCTACTATCTACTCCATCTACTATCTACTCCATCTACTATCTACTCTATCTACTATCTACTCTATCTACTATCTACTATCTACTCTATCTACTCTCTACTATCTACTCTATCTACTCCATCTACTATCTACTCTCTACTATCTACTCTATCTACTATCTACTCCATCTACTATCTACTCTATCTACTATCTACTCTATCTACTATCTACACTATCTACTCTCTACTATCTACTCTATCTACTCTATCTACTATCTACTATCTACTCTATCTACTCTATCTACTATCTACTATCTACTCTATCTACTATCTACTCTATCTACTCTCTACTATCTACTCTATCTACTCTATCTACTATCTACTCTATATACTATCTACTCTATCTACTCTATCTACTATCTACTCTATCTACTCCATCTACTATCCACTCTATCTACTATATCTACTATCTACTATGAACTCTCTACTCTCTACTCTATCTACTCTCTACTATCTACTATCTACTATCTACTATCTACTATATCTACTATCTACTATATCATCGGATACGTGGAGTAGGCTTCAGGGTTAATGTTGGAATGAAAGGTGGTATTGGTTCATCCCTCAGGTAAATTGAAACAGAATAAATTCAAGTCAAATGTTTTTGTTTTAATTATTATTATTTAACGATAGCTCATGAACTTTGAAAAGTAAGAATAAATCAATAATGGCATTAAAATTTACGGTATAGGTTATGATTATAGAGAAGAATGTTGGAAAAAGTTCCTTTTTGGAAGTGATTTTTAGTTGGAGAAAGTGCAGGGAGATTTAAAATATATATTTTAAAAGAAATCTATTTTCTATGTCAAATGCAGCAAATAGGACTCTTTGTTTACCTCATCGCAGTTCACTTTGAAAAAATATTATTTCCTGATGGTTTTCTCAGAATGAGAGGCCTTTTTAAAAAAAAATATAAATGGCACATTTATATTTGATTTAGATAGATTTGTCATTATGTGACATCAGCGAGTCATTCAAGTTGCTTCCCAAGGCTTTGGCTCCTCAAGCTGCTGCTTTTAGGGGCCAGATACAGTAGATTCTCATCAAAATACAGTCAACGGGCACACTGCACTTATTAAGGGACCCAGTGGGACGGTGTGAATGGAGAACTCCTTTGTATTCAGACTGATTTTATGTTCTATGGTCTTACTTAAGACTTTTTTTTCTCAACTGTCATGGCCTCAATGTAATGATCGTTGGGAATATTGATAACAGAATGATGGCTAACAGAGTAATAATTATTACAATTAACAAATATCTTCCTAAAAAATGCTTATTCTACAACATCCTGCCCTTTACTTCGACCTCGTGCCCTTATATGTGACCTCTACTTGTACGGTTGTACTTCTTATCTGTTTGTGCCTACTACGTAGTTGTTGCTTGCCTTACCATAAGAATTTCATTGTCCAGAATGACCTTGTGTTGTACTGTACATTTGACAAATAAAACACTTTGACTTTGACTTTGACTTTGATCTTGATGCATCAAACTATTTTTTATTTATTTAATTATGTCATATAACATATTGTTTTCGTTTTGCAGGCAGAGTCTGACATTGATTTTAATTTATATCATCAACAAAGGTAAGTCTTTTTTTAATACTCAGAAATGGTTTTCACCTGTGTTAATGAGTTAAAGTTGCCATTATGTAAAATTATCTCATTCATATGGAAACAACTGCTCCAGCCATTAACATTTCAACAGACTAAATGGCCTATTCATGTAAAAAAAAAAATTAAAAAAAAAGAAGGCCTCAATAGAAAATGACATTAAACTGATTTCAATGCAAATTTTGAAATGACATCTCTCTACACAAACAGTATAATCTTCTAATTAAAAATCTTATTTGTCATTTACTCATCTGCACACTGAAAGCTCAGATGCCATTTGTGTGTTATAGCAAGGTTTTAGTCGCATGGGCCTTCATCGTGTTGCCTGATGAAACCATCAACCAATTAATCTGATGTAAAATATTGTCCATTTTAATGCTACAACTCATGAAGGTGTCACCGTGCACATGTATGACCAATTGCATGACACTGAATCACAGCACTGTTTTAAGATGGCCTGGGAAAGAACCAGACGGCCTGCTTGACTCCTCTGGAATGTAAAGGCTTGATCTCACTTTCTGTCCTGTCACGCTCTTCAATCAGGTCAAATTTTCCTCTGTGAAATTTGATTCCATGAAAAAAAAAAAGGACAACAAAGGTTGGATGATAGAATAGCCTTCCCTCACGATCCCCCTCACTCTTATTACTCATTACTGTTACTACATTGTCCAATCACAAAAAAATACACAACTCGTGGGCGTTTTGGTTATGAGTGTTGCATTGAATGAACCCACACTATTGCCATTTAAATGAAAGAGCTGAGAACTAAAAAAACAAGACAACAAAGCTTCTCCGGGAAGCATCACCGCCTGCTCCTATGGCACTTTGTGTTTCTGACGATTGCTATTTCCCCCTGGGGAGGGAAATCCACCCGCTGTCTGAAGCTCGGCTCAGCTCTCCGAGACGACCGCCATTGTTTCCTTTCGCTCACGCGGGGACCAGACTTTTATACGGCTGAAAATAATCTTGTATGCTTCAAACCCCAGGATAGTATTGAAAGTCATTCTATCTGATTGGCCATTTTTAACCACCACATCTGTTCTACTACATAATCTGTTAAAACTTCTTTTACATACTGTATCTATGCCTTTATGGATTGTCTACAAGTTAAAAAAAAAAATTGTCAAAATTTTTTTTTGTCTAAACGTAGGTGAGGCATGTTCTGGGATGTTAAAGGACTTTCCACCTGGTTTTGTACCACACCTGCATCAACGTTCCCAGAAGATTTATTTCCATAGGATTTACATAAGAGCTCCCATGACATAGTTGTGTCTTATTCTTGTGCGCCTTGTTGTGTCATCCTTATTCACCTCACTATTTTCCTACCACCAGAAAATGAATCATCTCCTTTTTTTAAGGAGGGGCATGTCTATTGTTCAATTACACCTGTTGTTAAGCAAGTTTGGTCACTTTCTAACTACTCACCTCCGCCCTATGATCACACTCCAGATGAGGGTGAATTATATTATCCTTCAAGTGTTCATGTGAGAGAGTAGCAAAGCATTTTAAAGCCTCTCACTAAACTCAGTGTGACAAGGAGAGAGGCATCCTTATTTATCACTTATTTATCGCTTCCAACTATGGATATTCACGGAGGTTTCCAGAGTGGATACTGTCTCGCACAGATTGGAGCAACAATTCCGAGGCAGTCACACACATTTGACAGGAACCGGGCAGAGATTGTTCCTATCGTGTTTTGGTGTTAACCTTGTTTATATGCTCGTCAGCATGAGCGGCGTTGTTCCTGTGCTGTTGCTGCTGCTCCAGTTATCTCTCGCTCTCCCTCACAGTGCGTCCTCGCACCGCGGGAACTGCCGACCCATACGCTTCGAACCTCCAATGCTTGACTTCCACGAACAGTGAGTCTTCAACAAATCTCTTCCTTTTCTCCATGTGTGGGCTCCATATCTTCACAACCAGTTGAAATGCTCCTCTATATTTCACATTTGGAATATTTCTAACACTGTTGTTAATGGTAAAGAATGAATTTCATGTAAATCTACCTTTCTTGTATGTGATTATTACACTTTTTTTATTATTAAACCACTATTATGATAATACATGAGAACATATACACAAGACCTTTATTTATTATTATTAAATTATTTCATATACATGACACCTTTTAAATATTACCTGTACAATAGCATTCTTCCCAGTTCTTTTATGAAAGTCTTGCTTAACTTCTCTTACGTACTAGTAGTTTACCCCAGGACCGGAAACCAATTTACCCCCTTTTTCTTTGTCCACAGAACAAAATAATAATAACAAACCTTTAATTTTATTTAATGACTATGGGGAACACAAATGTTATTTTGAAAGATGTCTATTGGCAACTAATGAATAAACAAATATTTTAAGTCCCACGGTTAATTCACAAAATCCCTTTTCACAATGCTCATGGGTGCAGCACTCTGACGTGTCATCTGGCTTGAGGAATGAAATGCCAAAATGGCACTGAAATGTGGTGCTACGCCACCTGTCCACAACCCCCAGGAAAACTTCTTCCTTACTCAAAAAAACCACAAACACAAAAAAATGAAACTCCCCCTCATCCACTGCATTTGTGTGGTAGTAATCAATGTTTATCTTTTTGGACTAATATTTCTGTAACACGTTGAAGACAATGGCAGGGATTTATATATGCATTAAACATGTTGGTTCATGGTAAATTTAAAAGAGCATGGCTGTCCAGTGTAATTGTTCCTTTTTATTTATTATAGCCCTTAATGTGGAGAGGAGATGGCCTGAGCCAGTTTAAAGGCTTCCTTTTTCATACACAGTTTTATGCCATCCAGCCTTTCTTAAATGCATTTAATTATATTTCTGCTTTACTTTCCTGTCTCTCTATTTATATATTTTTGTCTCTTGTTTTCAAATGTTCCTTTGTATTTTATAATTGCAATTTTATAAATGTTCATTATCCTACGCTTTTTCCCTCTGCTTGCTTTTTTTTCTTTGTCCATAGGCCTGTTGGAATGCCAAAAATGGAGAAAGTTTATTTGCATAATCCTAGTTCCGAAGAAATTAGTTTAGTATCAATATCTGCAACAACAGCACACTTTCATGCGTCCTTTTTTCAGAACAGGGTGAGTACACATCAATTACACATCCTTTTCTTAACCTCTTAAACGCCGCAAACCCGTCGGCAGGTATTCTGTGATCTGACTGCAGCCGTAAAAAAGACAGACATTCAAAGACATTCACTGATAAGGGACCTCGAAAAGATGAAAAGATACCTCGAAGATAACTTTGTAAAAGGACACACATGAAATGAAATGGAGAGAAATAGTAACTGAAGTAGAGATAAATTGGAATATGACTAAATCTACCCTTGTCGTTCGATATGTTCCTGTTGTTTCAAATAGATAAACTGAGACAATGGCTGTTATTGTGTGAGTGACCAGATGTTCCTTTTCCATTCTTGAAGTAAACCCTTCTTTTTACAAGTCAGGGGGATTGCATTAGGGGAACGGCCAGTGGGCGGGCAGCTTAAGTTGTGCTTGTGGCTGTAATAAATTATGTTCATAACAGCTGCTGCTGACGCCTCAATATATTTTCCAACTGTCAGTACTTGGGTAATCTACTCTGTACACACTGTGGGCTTCAGGCTGCCACTTAAAGTTTCTTGATCATATTATCTCATTTGTAAGACTTGCTACAGCCGTTCATTTTTTTCAGTTCAGAAAGTTTTGTTTTACCATTAGAATGTATTGTATTTCCACTATGTCGTTACAATGGTTACCATTTGTTGCATCATTCCCATTTCTCTTTTCTTTTGGGGTTAATAAAAGTTCAGTGGAAAAGTCATGACTTACTTTGTCTGAAAGTAGGCTATTTGAGTTTTTCTTTATCTTTGTTTTCAACAGATAATTCCACCAGGGGGAAACACATCATTTGATGTAGTATTTCTTGCCCGTGTTGTGGGAAACGTTGAAAATACTTTATTTATTAATACATCACATCATGGAGTGTTTACATACCAGGTAAATTACAAACATTGGTGCTGTTCCTTTTTTCAAATTTCTTTCAAATTTGTCATTAGGAAAGTGTGAGCCTCATGTTGTGTCTGTTTCTGTCATGAAGGTTTTTGGGGTTGGCATTCCAAACCCCTACAGACTGCGGCCCTTCATAGGGGCCAGAGTCCCAGTAAACAGCAGTTTCTCACCTCTTATAAACATCCACAACCCACACAGCGAACCACTGCAGGTGGAGCAACTTGAAATATACATACAGACTGAAATGGCCTGTATTTGTGGTTGATTTATCCCTGTGAATGGTGCAGGTAATCAATCAATGTGCTTTTACTTCAATAAATCCCCAGGTTGTGGAAATGTACTCCAGTGGTGGAGATTTACATCTGGAGCTGCCCACAGGTCAACAAGGGGGCACTGGAAAATTATGGGTAAGATTATTTATGTGCATTTCAGTCCACCAAACAATGTGAATCATGCACATCCTCTGTCTGTTAAATTTCAATCATTGTCACTCGTGTAACTTTTCTCTCCAGGAGATTCCCCCGTTTGAGACAAAGGGAGTAATGAGAGCCAGCTTTTCATCAAGAGATGTAGACAACCACACAGCTTTTATTAGAATTAAAACCAATGCTCCCAACGAAGACCAGTTTATCATCTTACCAGTAGAGGTAGAGGTCACATCAGGTGTGAATCCAATATTCATTGGTTAATTAACATTCATATAGTTTGTATTGTAATGATCAATTTCTGTGAAACCTGACTTTTGCTTTTTTTTTCTCCGAAATATTTTATCTCTGTTTGTTCTGGGCAGCACCTGGTATATACTCCTCTACAGAGATGCTTGATTTTGGCACACTGAGGTCGCAAGGTATGGAGTTCTGCAAAACAAAGTGTATATAATGTGAAATATCCTTTAGTATGAACTATCTGCAACCCCTTTCCCCCTCTTGGTTTATGTCACAGATCGCCCAAAACTGTTAAATCTACATCTTTTAAATTCTGGAACAAAAGATGTTCCAATTACAGTAAGTTGTCTAGGGCTTCAAATTAAAATTCCTAAAATATGGTCTGTCTGAATTCTTGGCTAAAGTAATCTGTGCTCTCCTTTACAGAGTGTACGAACAACACCGTCCAACGAAGCTGTGACGGTAGATTTCAAGGCGATAACACTGAAAGGAGGAGAAAGTAGATACACCAAAGTTGCAAGTGTTAGTTTTGATGGTAAGTTGTTTAACAGACTTTTACAAAAATAAAAGTTACAGTGTCAGCGTTTAAATTTTTGTTGATCCTTGTAATGTAATGACAGTAAAATCAACACATTTTCTTTAAAACTGTAAACTGCCAGGCTTTCGACAAACAATTAGTCAAATTCAAGAGATCTTTAGTTCTTTTTAAGATTTAGAATTGTTTTTTTGCAGCAACATGGTGCAATAAAACAAAATAAATGTTGAAATTATAATGCAATAAGGGATTGTACTAAATTGTACATCTTATCTTTTATGGAGGACGGAAGCTGCCAAAATTAAAAATAAATAAATAAATGACTAATAAATTACTCGATAAATCAATTAATATGCAATTAAATGTACCAAGAATAAATGTAGGCATTAATTAATTGATCAAATGTGACAAATTGATATTTATGTATTTATTGATTTCTGTATTGTTTTCCCTTTGCATTTCCTCCCCCTATTTATTTCCCCAAACTTATTTTTTTCTGTATTATTTTCTTTATACTTTTCTTTTTACGTGCATTTCTGCTTCATTATACAAATGGGAGGCATTGCTTTCACAGCGCTCCATCTCTCGTAGCAACTCTGGACTACTATGGCTTTCCATAGACACCGAGCGTCTAGCTGACGCCGCCGTTACAGCCCTCTACCCGCTCCACTTCCTCTCCTTTACCTGCCTTTTCTCAGTTTGATTGCAAGACTGAACATGAACACACTGGTGTTACTCGTGTGGGGGTGAGACTCCCTCCGCAGAGGAGGGAGTGGAGAATCGCAGCGGAGAATTTCCGTGCGTCTCCGCGCCTCGTGTCTCAGCTCCATAACGGGAATACTGTCTCAACCCCCCCCCCAGCAAGTGCACAAGTAGTGCACTATTACCGCACCGGGTGACACCAACCCTAGTGACACCACTGCATAAACAGCTCCGGTGTCGGAGCAGCTACTACGAGAGACGGCTAGACTGGAGGAGTTGGAGCGCTGTGAATGCTTCCTCATTTGCATAATGAAGCGGAAATGCATGACGAAATCTAAAAAGAAAAGTACAAAAAAATGTATAAAGAAAATAATACAGAAATAAATAAGTTTGGGGAAATATATAGGGGGGGAAATGCAAAGGGAAAACAATACAGAAATTAATAAATACATAAATTTATGTCAAATATTATAAATTAATTAATGCCTACATTTATTTTTTGGTACATTTAATGGCATATTAATTTATTTATCGAGTCATTTAATTACGTATTTATTTTTAATTTTGGCAGCTTCCGTCCTCCATACTCTTTGTGGAATATCTGGGTACTTATGCAGTTTATATCCGCTCTTTTCTGTTACAGCTTCAAAAGCAAGAAGACCGTATCAGTTCTCTGGTAAAATAACAGTAAAGGCAAAAGAGAAAAGTTACTCTAAACTTGAAATCCCGTACCAAGCCGAGGTCTTGGAAGGGTAAGCTACAGTTTTTTGGAGAGATGCACCCATTGCAATTTTCTTGGCCAATTTCGATTTCCATTATTTCTGTCTGACCTGCCGATTCCGATTTTCTTTCTTTCTAAGAACTATAATTGACAGCATACACAAACATTTTTGTAACTTTTCTTTAATGGAAAATACAATTGTATGTTCATAATAATACATTGACTATTAAATAACTTTTACATTTTCTCCAAAATTGCACCAGGTTACAGGATCTTCTCTTACTCTCAGTCAAGCAAATCTCATAATAAAAAATGTGCTGCAAGCTACTGTACTTTTTGTACAAATAAAATCCAGCTCCGCCGCGATCAGAGTTGAGATCGCTCCCCGCCCGCCTTCTCATGGCCCGGTGGCAAATGCCAGACCTGATGGTTGGGAACCTCTGCATTGGGGAAAATGGCGACCTTAAATATAAAAAACCGAAGTCGCTTGTCAGATTTTTGTAACAAGCAACCATATTTTTGAAAACAAAAAGCCCAAAAAACTGTGACCCATGATTTTTTTTTCCAAGCGACTCTCCTCAGATAGAGGAGAGATGCAAACACTGGCACTGCTTTCAGGAAAAAACAAGTTATGTATTTTAACGCAACATTAAACTATATAGATATAAATGGTATCGTCTTATCCTATATCTTGTTTGAAAATATATGGATATACCGTAAAAAGTCGGTATACCACCCAGCCTTAGCATAACATTAACCATTGTGCAGCTTATATGCGTGTAAATTTGACCGGCACAGAATTGGATATATCTGACTGATTGGCTGGTCATGGCCGATCAAGCTAAAAACCGGCCGATTCCGGTCACCAGCCAATTCCAGTCACCGGCCTATCGATCGGTGCATCTCTAGTTTTTTGATATACATGTATAGAGTTCTTAAGATATTTAAGAATTGATGCAGAATTTATTTATGATTTTCTTTTATCATCATTTTATCACATTGGTCAAATTGGTTAATTAAATATTAAGCTTTTGTACCATTTTGGGACACTTTGTGCTAGTAGTGCTCTGCAGGCCGCATAGTATAAATTCCATATATAAAATAGCAGGTTGGCCAGTACTGCTGGTGTTACATCCTTGTATCAGAACTAGGCCTATACTTTTTTTTTTTTTTTAAGGGATTTACTCTACTTGCAGGTACTTGGGTTTCGACCATACAGCGACCCTGTTCCACATCAGGGACAGTCCCGTCGACCCAGTGGAGAGACCCATATTCCTGACCAATACCTTCATCTTCGCTATCCAAATTCACAACGTGTCCCTGCCCAATGAGGCCAAAACAATGTTTAATGTGAGTGACGGCAGAAGTTGGTTTGACAGTCATTCTCAATTTCCAAATGCTACATCAAATCTTATTTAGCCAAGTTCTCCCATTGTCCCTCAGGTGCAGAACTTCAGTGCACCCATCCTCATACACCCACATGAGTCGCGTTACATCTTCTCGCTCCTCTTCCGGCCCGTGCGGCCTTCTGTTCATATTGACGGCAACATCCTGCTCATCACGAATGCCTCGAAGTTCCACCTGCCTGTCCGGGCCTACACAGGCTTCTTAGAGGTACTGTGAAAAGTTGTTTTTGGAAATGTACAGCATAGCAATACATGTGTTGTGAATACCAGCAAGCGTTGGCATGCTATATTTAGAGAGCAAGTACACGCCATTGCTCTAAAGGTGGTTTTAAATTAGGAGTTGTATTTCAATTCGTTAAGAATGAACAATGTTCATTCTTTATTCTTTTGATCAAAAGAATAAAGAATGGATGTCAGGATTCTTGCTAGCACGGTGTTTGGCTAATCTAGAGCTTGTTCCCGGTTTGAACAGCCCTTGGTCCTGTCACCCAGTCTGAAGGAGAACTTCCTGGACTTTGGCATCCGCAGTTCAACAGACACCAGCAGCATCACATTTGTGGTCGTCAACAGCAACCCCATAGAGGTGAGAACCTAGACTACAAGCAATAAACAACAACACTTATACTTTTATTAAGGGTGAAACCTTTATTGATTTCTTTTGCTACAATACAAGTCTAAAACCTTCTCTGAAATTCAACCACTGTTTTACTAAAGACAAAATAACTAGAGTCTCACACAACCAAACTATCTTTATCGTTGTAACCACTTTGTATCGCTAAGCTGGAGATCAAGTCCTGGGTGGTGACAGGAGAAAGCCTGTCCATGGAGCTACTGAAGACGGAGCGAGGTAACAAGACTGCGGCTCTGAGCCGCATGCGGGAGCTGCAGAACACCTCATCTTCCCATCAGAAAACAGTAAGGACTGCAGTTCTTGATGTTTTATTCTCTGATTCCACTACTTTTAATACAAAGACTGAAGAATATCAGTTCTATACCCGTTTTATGCAAAAGTGAGCACTACTTCTTCATGCGTTTGTGTCTCTGTAAAGGTTATATTAGCCTCTGGCTATTATGCAGCGTTCAGAGTGACGCTGGTTGCTGAAGCGCTGGAGGGCATGTACGATGGAGCCGTGCACATCACCACAGATTATGAGGTAGGTGGTCATTCAAATCCACTTTGAGTGTTTTCCTCTGTTTTTGTCTAAAGCATTTTGTCCGGCCTGTACGTTGATGGGAATATCATTTGTCCTCAGATCTTAACCATACCAGTGAAAGCGCTTATTGCAGTGGGAACACTAGCAAGCTCTCCCAAACACATCATTTTGCCGCCATCTTTTCCAGTAAGTCATCTCTGCAGATCTAGTCATGGAAACTACTAATCTTTGAGCAAATTCCTATGAACCTTTTAGAAACCTTTCCTTTTAGCCTTCCAGGTTCTTTTAAGTAAATTATACGTAGTTAAACCCTGTATAGTACAAGTACTATTATCTTTCCGGTTCGCTGAGAGTTTCACCTTTCCTGCGCTAGCAGCAAGCTGAAGATCACTTTCCTTGCGACCACCGCTGCATCATCTTACCTTTTTGATAAGTGACTTGAAATGACATTCGCTACGGTTGCATGTGTCTGCTCTGTCTTCAGGGGAAGGTCGTTCACCAGGGTTTCAGCATACAGAGCTCTTTCACACAGAGGGTGAAACTGCAGCAGATCCGCTCTCTAACAGAAGACGTGCGCTTTTATTACAAGCGTCTCCGCAACAATAGGGATGAGTTGGAGTCCAGACGCAAATCTAAGGTAGATCCTTATCGGCATGAGAAAAACACTTTAAGGAAACACTGCTGTTACAAAATGAATGATGTCCTATAAAAACACCTATGTTTGCAGGTAGCAAATATTTATTTCGATGCCAGTCTGCAATGTGGTGACCATTGTTATGTGGGACTGCCATTTGTTCTGAAATGTAAGTAATAAAATAAAAGTAAGTAATGTGGATATTATAACCAAGCAAGTAGAGGCATTGAACAGTCTATGAAGTTCAGAAAATGACATTACTTTATTGTAATGCAGCTTTAAAGACGACATTTAACACGATTCTATGATAACCAAAATCCCAATATCGTAACGATTTATCACCTCGCCCTAATTTACGCTCGCATGGTTAATATTGTGGTTAATAACTTCTTATTCCTCTAGCGGAGTCCAAGCCTCATGGACTGGCTTTGCAGGAGGATATTTGGGATGCCGATGTGGACCTACACCAAAAACTCCTCAGGCGATGGAAAGAGCTTAAAGATCTTTCTGGCCATGAGTGAGTCATGCAAGACCTGGGTGATGTTTGCATATGGACCTTTAAACCTCGCAGTTATGTTGTTGGTTTTCACTTTCAAGCGTTTATCTTCAAACGTCATGAGATCCTTCCCTCTCACTATAGGGTGAACGCCATCTTTGAAGTGAACACAGACCTTATGAAGAATGTGCAAGCAAAGATAACGGCACAATTGACTTGGCCGTCGTTAGTCAATTCCTCACAACAAATTCTGTTCCCCCTGACCAACACAAACAGCTCCTCTGTGAGTAAAGACAGTCTCTTATTCATACATGCGCACAATCAGAAACTGTTGCATAACCTCAGGCTTTTCTACTAGTATACATGGTGCTCTACCTGGGATTGATCTGGAATTAGTTTTTTTGTTTTTTCCCAGGATGAGAAAGTGGTTCTGGAGAACCCTGCTGATGTCCCTGTCTTCGTTCAGGTCCTCCCATTGGCTTTGTTTCCCAATCCATCAGTGTTTTCTGGGAAGCTAGCCGACAGGTCTGAATTCCCCACTATCCAAAGGTTTTTTTTTAATTATTGTATTACTCTGCATAATCTGAGACAAAGAAATGGCTATTGGCATTGACTATTATTTTTCAGGTTACCATTAGGAAATTTGTCCAATATCAACATCGACATAAAAACTTTGGAATTCCAGATCCACAGAAATCGAGTGAGTTCCGTAGGACAGACTAATGTCCTCTGGTAGAGTGTCTGCAGGTCCTTTTTAAAATGTCTTAAATTCAGCTTTACAAATTCAGGATAGTCGTAATTCAAACATAAACATTTGATCTGAATTTCTTCATCCATGTATTTCCATTTGTCAACGTCCTTCTGCATCACACTCGTGTTCCTAATGTTATAAAACCCTAACCCTACCAATGAACCTAACATCCTGTATGGAACAATTTTTTTTTTTTTTAATTCATTGATTACATTTCTGTTATACAATTATGTTGATAACCACAATGCCCTTGTCCATAACTCTTCCTGTGTTTGTTTGGCAGTCGTCCCTGATGAAAAGCAGTACAGGATTTGCAGAAGGGTCCACTAAACCCTTTGTCTACAACCTCCTCCTCTTACCAGGAGAAATCAAGTCCTTTAATGTGAGGTTTACTCCCATCACCAACCACAGTGTCTCCTCGTTACTCATTGTCAGGTTTGTGTTTACAAAAATCATACGTATGCGATAAAACACAGTATGATGTATATCAGCAGTCCTGTTTTGAATCGGTTTGCCTCATTGGTTCCATTTAGGAACAACCTAACTGTGATCGACACCATCTTGCTCCAAGGCCGCGGTACAACGGAAAGCTTGAAGGTGGCGGGGAAGGCTCCGGGTCAAGAGAGCTCGCTGAGGTTTAAGATGACTGAAGCCCTGCTGAGAGACTGCATGGAGAGTGAGTTTGTATGGTTTTTAGTTATCTTTTCAGCAAAGCATTCTTAGAGTTTATCTTTATCTATCTTTGGTACAAACAGTAATGAAACTAGATGCATATTTTTTTGTTTTGAAGAGAATAAAAGATGACGCTGTTGATGAAATGCATTTGAATTTAAATCAAGTTTAATTGAGATCAAGTATTGGGATAAGGTTTCTAACACAAGTAGTCTACTGGCCTCTTGAAATGCCCCTGAAGTTATTTTTTATGCCATGTGGTCATATTGAGCGCATATTGAGGTATTGAGCCCCCTTATTTTGTTTCAGAGACGAATGTTAAGGAGCCAAACTTCACTCTCAGAAGAACTTTCAAGGTTGAAAATACGGGCCTGCTCCCAATCAATATTCGATCTGCAGAAATCAACGGACAAGCTTGTGAGGGATATGGATTCAAAGTTCTCAACTGTCAAGAATTTGCACTTAAACCAAATGCTTCAAAAGACCTCGTCATACTGTAAGTAAAAGCATTTTTGCAAACCAAT
>OMKR01096132.1:0-14715 GCA_900302355.1 Cyttopsis rosea
CGGCGTGCTGTACCTTCACGCGCGGCCGACGCCGGAGCGGGACCCGCCGAGTCTGCCGATCGGCGGCCATTCCTTGTTTAAAATCGATGTCGGCGTTAACTCTTGGTTTCTGTGCGGGTCAGTGAGTTGGGTGCGGGCTATTTGTTGGTAAGGTGCTATTTGTTGGTCCAGAATCAATATTTCCGTTACCTTCTCAACCGCTCGGCAAAGCAGCTGTCTTTTCCCCGGGAGAGCACCTTACGTAACTCTGTGATGGACCAAAGGGAACAGCTGAGGTGCCGGATACAAAGGCACTGGCTTTGGTGGTCGTTTCGCTTATGGAGATCTTTGAACACACAGTGGATTCACTCTGCGTGTGTGTGTGTGTGTGTGTCGATGTATACAGTATGTGCAGTGTTTGTGTGCGTGCTCGGTGTGTGTGTGTCTTTTGCTTTCATTTCTGCCGAAGCTAAATCTGGGAGGGGCACTGATTCGTTGTGCCTCATTTGAAGTACAACTCAGCAACGTAATTGGTCTCCTGATAAATAGCACACACACACACACAACTGCACACACAAACATGGACGAAAAAGACGCGCACACACACACACACCAGACTTTTTCACTCTCTCACTCTGGTTTCCACGGCTTTGAACCGATCAGAATGAATTAGCCCAAGAACAAAGACTGTGTACTTTCCGAGGATGTTGATTAGTCAATTATACAAACAGGGAATTAGATCAGGAATCTGGGATGGATCCGGGATGGAAAAATATCGTAATGCCTCATTAATGTCCTCCACCAACGCTTTTCCTTTTACGCTGCGAAGGTTCCGTCTTCGCCGTGTTCGACTTCGGCGCCGGGGTTAGTTTTTGTTTTTATTTTATTTTTTAGAATCTCCCGCAAATATATGCAACGGCCCCACGGAGACGCTTTCTGTCAAAAGCTGATGAACACTCGTGATACTTACCGAGTCATTAGTGCGGCATTAAAGGAGCTGCCACACTGATATGTGGCTTTGCTCTACCGGGAGCCCTGGGTTTTTATTCTTATTATTTTTTCCATCTGTCAATCTAATCAGTGGCTTCTCGCTGCACAATCAGGCTTTTTCTTTGTTCATTTAAGTTTTAACATACGGCTGCACGCAGTCTAAATGACTTTGCGGATGCCTGCCTAAAGTCATGGAAGAAGAAGTCTTATTTGATATGATGACCTCAATTTTAATCTCGCTCTTTAATTTCTTTTACTCTTTGTTTTTTCAAACCTGCGTTTTTTCCGTTCCCTGGATGTGCGCCGCCTGCCGCGCCTGCCTGTCAAATATTAGGTCAGGCATTTGTTTTCATGGGAGGCTTCTTGTCGTTTTCCTCCTCGCACACCGAGGGGTACATGAAGAAGAAGAAGATTCCTCTCCTCTCTCTCTCTCTCTCTCTCTCTCTCTCTCTCTCTCTCTCTCTCTCTCTCTCTCTCTCTCTCTGTTGCAGGTTTCAAAGGAGCGTTACAGCAGCTTCCGCGCGGGAAACAAAGCATATGTTTTCATCTCGACTTTTAAGAGAACCTACTTACTATTTATACCTCCTCCTCTCCACCAGCGCCGGAGAGATGACAGCTCTACCCCTCCACCCCTCTCCTCCATCCGTTTATTCTCTCTTTCTCTCTTTCTATCACCCTCTCTCTCTCCGTCTCACACATCACCTCTCTCTCTCCCTGAAAACACCCTCTTTAAAAAAGAGTAAATCAAGCAATCAAGTAATCTCTCTCTCCACTCGCTCTCGCTCTCCTCCCAATAGTATTCACTGTTGCACAGCACGGGCACCAAGGTGTGTGTGTGTGTCTAGGTGTGTGTGTGTGTGTGTGTGTTTATTCCTGTGCGTGTCTACGCGATCCTTGAGGGACGATGTTCATTCAGCAATTCAAAGGCGTCTCTCTCTCTCCTTCAGCCCAAAATAATATAAAAATAAATTTTAAAAAGCATGAATTTATAATAAGGTAAAAATAAATTAATAAATAAAATAAACACTTTCGAACTCAACAAATGCCCCATGAGGTGACGTTTGCAGAGATGAAAGCAGCGACTCGATTTTGCAGGAAGGATTAAAACACCGAGGCAGAAACAAAGGGAAGGAGGACAAGGAGAAGTATATCATCTGACAGGTGGCACAGCGTCCCTCTGGCCCTGATCCCTGATAGCAGTAATAGGACACCTCCGAAACGACATGTTGACACTGTGCCTTCCTCCTGTTTGCCTCTTGAACAAAGACCTCGCACTTCGCACATGACAAAATTGTGAGGTCATTAAGGGAAGCCGACTGCCGGTGTGCGGCAGTGCACGGTAACGGTGCGAGAACCGAGCTAGAATGTAAAAATGCAAAGCTCTCTACGACTGGAATCAGGAATTCAGACTTCATCTGTGCCTCGAACCGGAGCTTGTCCCTCACAATGTGAGGAAACACATGATTTTCTTTCACTACGTGTACTTCGTCGAGGGCAAGAAGTAGCGTTCCCCTGGATTCAGGCAAACATTTCTATAAGCTCCATTAGCCCTTGTCTGGCAGGCACATGCAGGCATATTGCAAGACGGATCGCACCTTGTAAACATGAGGTAGTAATATTTTCGATACACATCATATATCCTGTTTCAGATTTGTTTGGGGACTCAGGCCTGGTTGAGCATTCGGAGTCATTGTACATGAATGATCAACCATTTTGCCAATGGTCTCGTGTTTTTTTAGTTATTTAGCATAAACATACACAGATATTAATAAATAGCTCATAACTCCTATAGGGCCTTTAAAGGTACTATATGTAGTTTTCAGAAAATCCTTGTTTGTAAAGACCCCGGTGGCCGTTCAGTGAACTGCAGTCAGTGTCCTGGCGATCTCAGATCAAAGTGTCAAACTAGGCAGCGCTGATCAAATATGAATCCAAATCTCAAATGTTTTCAGAAACATATTCGAGTGAACTGTTTAACTGGAATATGAGAACATTTGTGGCCGCCCGCCATATTTTTCATGCTCGAAAACGGACGAGCCAGGACCAAGCACCGCCCGACGTGCATGTGTGGATCAGCGCTACGTCGCGCGTTTCGTTGCTCTGATTGGTTGGAAGTCTATACAATGTCGTCCAGAGGCGTTTTGGAGAAAGACGAGGCGCTCGGAGCGTAAACGTCACTTCCTTTGGATTCGGCAGAAAACCGTCCTTCACATCAAAATCAGTCCACAGGCACCGAGGACGTCGGGGAAGGTCTCGTTTTTTAAGTTACGTTACAATCCCCTCACACATTGGCAACACCAAGCATTAATACATGTAATAAAACTACATATAGTACCTTTAAACTGAAACATTAAATTCCCAAATGTTGGCGTTCTGGAAGGTGATATATTGATTCGATATATAACCTAGCCAGTGCCAATAGACCTTAACGGTCAAGACCTGGCTGTTACTAGGTGAGCTACACACACAAAGCCCAAAGGGAAATGACTCTAAGCTATCTCTTTTACGTGGGAACTATTTGTGATAGTGATTTTTCCTCCGGTTTGAGTGTAACACATCCTAACCTAATGGAATTCACCCAATTACCATGTTTTCTGGATGTTGGCTCGCCTCCGGGATGCCCGACTGTTGAGCTCCCCCATCTTACTCGCGCCTCAGGGAACCCCGAGAACCAGCAGATCACAGAACCTGAGGAACATTATAATGGCTGCCAAAATGAGTATATCTTCAGGCAAGAGCTCAACTTTCTCTCGCTCTGAAACTTTCCCTGAGCGCGGGCACATTTACCCAGTGCCGCTCCGCTGTGTCTTGGTCTGGCTTAGACCCGCTGACGGCCGCACATGTCTTGGTGGCCATTTGGGGCCGTTCTTCTCAGCCAGGCTGTGTAGGTCATCGACAGCTGCCCTCCATGGGGGGCTGGTTGAGAGTTTGGCGGTGTGGGGAGTGTTTGTCATCATGAGACACTTCAACACAGTTTCCATCTGCGTGGACCGTCCCTTCTACCAGGTCTGCAGCCGACCGTCCCTTCTACCAGGTCTGCAGCCGACCGTCCCTTCTCCCAGGTCTGCAGCCGACCGTCCCTTCTACCAGGTCTGCAGCCGACCGTCCCTTCTACCAGGGCGGCAGCCACGGCTGGCTAGAGGGCGGTACCCTGCACATCCCTCTCGAGATACTTCCTGTTGGTCGAGTTGGTCGACTTGGTCCATTTGTGTTTGTTTATACTTTGTATTGGTGCCATCTAAGTATTATCCACTCTTAATGTATTACCTCAGACTGGGAGTGCGCTTTCTTGTTCCTCTCGGTTCCCCGAGGGGTTTCCGGTTTCTGAAATGGCAGAAATGAGCCACGTGGACAGGCAGACAGAGGAAGACCAACAGCACGCTGTACGCCGAGCATGCTGACCTCTGCATTGCGGTGACTCATTAAAACATCCTCACATGGGTAGTGCCTTCCATCTTCTTTCACTTCCTCCCGCTGTGTCTCCGTCTACCAGAACGGGAAACTGGCCCTCCAGCGGGGGACCAGAGGAAGTGGTCGTCTGCATCCGAACAAGCTAGATACAAGTCGTCAGCCTATTAATTTGACATCTTGTGTTTATCGTAACCAGGCTGTCTGTGACGACCGCAGACAGCCGAGGAACCGCTGTGATTCTGTTTCAATTTCAGACGGCGCGACACACACTGATGTATTATTTCAGGGTTCCACAGTCCCATGAGTTTGTGGATTCAGTCTCAAGAGGAGAGTGTCTTCCCAGGCGGATTCCAGCCAAAGACGCAAATCCTGAAAAAACACTGAAAAATGTATATTCACAAAACTTTGTCTTTTTCTTCTCTTGTCATTCGTTGTAGTATTGAAAGAAAAATGCATAAGATGTTTAAAGTCGTAATGCGTGAGATTATTTTGTGAGAAAAATCTCATATCTGATACTTTATTTAGCTGGCACTTTATAAGAAACACCCATCCAATGTATTTGTGCTATGGATGTGCTCCTCTATATGCTGGCTCCATTGTTGGTGACGGCGTCCGCCTTTCCGCGGTGAATTTGCAGTTTTGAATGGAATTCTAGAATGTTGGAGTGTAATCCACTCAACTCAGACAATCTTATGGATTATGGATCACCCATCTATCTGTTTCTTTAGCTGCTTGGTATTTCTGTCCAGGGTCACAGCAAATGATGGAGCATATCCTCTTATAATGCCCCCGACTTTAAGAGGACACCTGCAACCTAATCGCCGTCAGGTGCTGACTTTGTAACAAGCAAAGAACAATTTTGAGGTATTTGTACTTCTGTCAAATAGTTCTACCTTCCACTGTATTTCCAAGCTAATATCCTACTTCTTACTCCACTTCGTTGATGTTTTACACTTGAAACCCACTTATTGAAACATCATGTCAATAAAAGGGTTTTTTCAAGCGAAAAATAAACTTTTAAGTTTGAGACTCTTAGATTAACAAACAGAAGTTAATGCATTAATGATGGAATTTGTCTTGGCACCAAAATATTAGGCCATGATGTTGAACAAGTACTTTTTGTTAATACTCGAATGTGTTTAATATCACACACTTTGATATTTTGACTTGAATATATGGTTGAATGGAGGACTTGTACTGTAATCAGGGTGTCCTACTGATCATAAGGGAAATGGGGAGATCCACAGTCACTGATCCATCACAGTGGAAAATGAAATAGTAAAACTATGAGTTATGTTCAATGAGAAAGTTCCAATTGTCTCTGCCCTGCTGAACTGCTGAACTGCAAAAGGAATGCAATGCATTTATTATTATTCCGTTTGGAGTCCTGGTTCGTTTGTGTATCTAATGTATGTACGTTGTCTCAGTATTTAATGGAGGTTTTGTTTCTCCGTTCTATGGCGAAGAGGTGTACAGTGGTTCTTGTGTGTTAACATCGAGGTTCACACTCTCGTTGTACGTAGGAATTAGACAGATGTTCTGACATGAATTGATCAAATGTGCAGGTGACTTTCCTCAGAAGGATTTGGTAAAAGTAGGGCTTTCTTTCCTGGAATTTCCTCATAACCTACAGCACCAGGCCAGAAAGCATATAGTTGACATTACCGTGCTCCCAAGCCTCAAGTAACTAGGCCCATTTTATTGTCAGCGGAGCAGCTTGAGGCTGTGCATCAGCGTGACAGGAGCGATTAGGTTTGGTTCCCTGCTTTCTGGCTTTGAGAGACTTGTTTGTGTTTCTCACAAATACTGATTGGACAGTTCTGGGTCATTAAAATAGCATACTGTGTGAATTCTCACACTTGACATGTTCATGACTTTCTAGAACCTGACGTGACATCATTTGCAGTGTTTCTTTCATTTTTATCAACAGTCACCAGTATTTCACAATTTTGACAAATTGAGTCAAATAAAGCAGCTGAGATGGAGGCTGATAAACATCCCAACCACTGAACGTCCAACTGTGGTCCTCCGGCTGCCAGAGCTCGACGGTTCTTCGCCGATGAACTGTATCACAGAGCGGAACCGTAGCCCGTCATTCATCGACTCCACTTGGATATTTAAATTCACACTATTCAAATGATCATTATTACTTGTTTTGGTGTTTTAAATAGACATTTATTTATATGGTTCAAGTCCCTGGAAAGCAAAAAGAAATGTGTTCTTTTGTCGAGAGTTTGTCACATGACAAGAACGTGGTGTGAACCACCCAGCTGAATTCAAACCATCGCCAAGTACATGGTTCAAAATCCTGGAAAAAAGGGCGGCGCTCTGTGCTCGGGGCGTGTCCGCTGAAGGCGCTGAAACCACGCTAGTAGTTTAACTACATCTAGTTAAACTACTAGTTTAAGTAGATTTTTATTTTACCATTGCTTCTCTACTGTAATTGAACCCTTTGACCAGCCCCGCCCTCTTTTTCCTTCATCCTGATGCAGTGAAGGTCTCTGGGGTGGTCAGTGGTCTTTGCCTGGGTCCGGACCTCTGAACCCGCCCGCTCCGCGAGTGGACTGCTTATTATGGTCTGGTATTGCGACATGGAACAGCGATTTCTCCGGTTGATTAGCCAATCAGCGCCACGGGTGGGCGGGACTAACGCCGTCGGAGGAGTAATAACAACATGGCGGCCGATAAGAGAGGCGCTGCTATGGAGGCTGCTCTACATCCATTAAAAGTACAAATTACTGTTGAGTTTCTACTTGGCTCCGTTCCTAAAACCCGGCAGAACGGGTGTGTTGGCACGGCTACGCATCAGCGTCGACTTAACATGACGTCAGATTCGGCCGGACAGGTCGGTCTCTAGTGACCGGAAGGCAGGTGTCTGACTGACGGACATTGGATTCAGAACCAGAGCTGACATCCTGCACTTTCCCATGAATAGTATTTTATTTCTTTGGTTTGTCACCTGTGAACGAGTAGCATTTTGTGACTTTTTTGTTTTATATTTACTTGTAATTCCGTGTCACATGTACATTGTCACTTTGATCATTTCTTTACAAAGTAGTTTTCTCAGGCGCTTCAGTACCAAACTAGATTTCTCCCTCGGCAGCTTCGCTGTCCTTCAACTTCTTCCAGTGTCAAGTCATTGTCCACAGAAGTTATGCAAATAGCTTGCAAAGCTATGCTTTCACAGTAGCTTCCCTCCGCTGACGTCACAATATGCAGGTTGTTGCTGTACAGTCGATACATCTAACATATGATATGAGATCAGATATTTATCTTGAGTCTGACTGTAGCCGTGCATCATATTTCATCTTGCAAATGAAGTCGGTGCACTGTGCTCACAGTGAAGCACCACCAACACAAAGATTTGCCTGCGTGGATGTTGCGACCTGCGCTGTCTAAACAACGCTTGGTTTAAAAAAGAGAAAATCGTTTCCCAATTCAGCGCGTTATGATCAGCACCGACCGGCACGCGACGCAAGACGACTTGAAGGTTAGAAATGAATATATATCACGATATATTTACAAAGCATGTGTGGCAGCGGGAACCTGAATGATGGACAAATCTCATTTTTGACTGGGGATCTGTTTGGGAATTTTAGAAATTTGCGTTAGTTTTGCATTTTTTTCTTTGTTTTGTTTCTTCACTTTTATTTGCTTCAACCAACGATGCAAAATCGAACTTGTAATGTGAGTTATGTCATCTCATCAGTAATTGTCTAGTTAAGTCGTCTAACAATCATAATGTCTCATTCTGAAATAACTGATGTATTACAAACACACTTTAGGATGTTTCGCGTAGTGGAAGCACAACGGTATATTTTTAGTACATATAGTGTGTTAAGTGAATTTCTGTCCATTTGTGCTTTTTGTTGAGTATCCTTGAAGTGTATTTTTTGGTACTTGTTTACTTTATATACTAATTTAAAATATACTAGTCATTCATATGCTTGAAGTGTAGTGTAAGTAAACGTATAAACAGTATATTGAAACATAAACCTGAAACTGAAGCTGCACTTGTTAAAAGTGGGTTATTCTGGTTCTCAAATATACACAAACACACAGTTTTAATATATCGAAGCACAACTTCTAACACACTAAGTACAACTTCAGTGGTTTTGATTCAACACAACTTTGGTCCATTCATTTTGAATACGTAAGAAGTGAAATATACTGAGTGTGCTTTCACATCATTAAGCAGACTTGGTTCAGCGTCTGGCCTGTGTGAAGGAGGCCAGCTCGCGGTTCCTTCGTAGCCACTCTGGAGGCGAGTGAATCTCCCAGATTTAAATTCTTCCGAGTCTTCTGAGAATTCTCAGCTGACTCTTCTGACTCGCCGTTCACCAGAGGTCCTCCCTGCCGCACCGTGCGGTCTACCGACTCAGTGAAATTGAACAACTCTTTTTACTGAGTTAAAAAGAGTCAAACCTTTCCTCACGATTAGACACCTATTTGTCTCGTGCTGCAATAATAAGTGGCTCACGGCTCACTTTTTGCCTTTTTTCTTATTAGATTGTGATTGGATTAGCCTACAGTGTAAATGTACATGGGGGATGTTCTGCATAACACTGGTTAGCTTCTGGAATTTGCCGTTCCATTCCATCAATTGGTGGCGGGACTTCCCCATTCAATTTCTTTGCGCATGCATGGGCCCCCTGGCACTCTGGGCCTGATGATAGGTCCGGACAAGTGTGAACTGAATTTATTTTTCTTTCCCAACAGCAGTCTTAAGATAAATCAAAAACAAAAGAACAAAGAGGATGAATTTGTCTGTGGACGGCAACTGGACACACAACTCGCCGCTGTCCCTGCACACTTTTTATGTGGGGATGACCCTCTTCGCCGCCAACATCTTCTTGAGTCTCCCCACCAATGCCTACATCCTGTGGCTCATCTGCAAAGGATGCACCATTGCCACAGATTTTTTCAACCTCAACTTAATCATCTGCGAGATCCTGTACTGCATGTCCCTCGTGCTGGCCTGTCTCACCCTGTTATTCCAAATCCACGACCTTGTCGCCATAGTGAATTATTTTATGATGTGCTGGTCCACCGGGCGCTCCCTGTTCCAGTGCAGCATCTGCGTTGAGCAGTACCTGGCCGTGGTGCACCCCATGGTCTTCATCAGGTACAAGCCCCTGAGGTACCGGGTCGCCTCCACCGCCGCCACCTGGCTGATGGTCATCTGCTCCTGCACGGGTTTCATGGTCATTAAATCAGTCCAGGTCCAGATCGCTCTGATCATAGGTGTGATCCTGGTCTTGCTGCTGTTTAAGGGCTACTGCTGCCTGTCCGTCCTCAGGGCCTTGAGGCAGGTCGCGCCCGGGAACAGGGCCAGGGAGGGGGAAGCCATGAACTCGGTCAAAAGGAAAGCCTTCTTCATCATCCTCATGTACATCCTGGCGATGGCGGTTCAGTACATCCCGCTCATCGTGACCCTGTCTCTGGAGAGACACCCGGAGATTATGTCCGTCGAGTTCATCGTAAGAGGGTTCTTCTTGTTCGTGATCAGCGCCGTCATTCAGCCGCTCATCTATCTGCTCAAGGTGGAAAAACTGCCGTGCAGCAAGAAGTCCTGAGAGAAACGGCGCTCGTCAAATGCCAAATTGAATTTAGCTAGCTCCCTTGTTTTAAAGAATGATATCAGAATGCAATTTATATGAAATGAAATCACAAAGAAATGAAAGATGTGTTTGTTGGATGAAGGGATTGGGGTTCCTCGTGCTATGAACCGTATCACACACTTAAAAGGTTAAACATTCGCACTGGTCCTCACAAGTGTAGCAATTCAAACACACATCTCACACACGCACACACAGATTGTGTGTTTGAAGATATCCATTTCCCTAGACTCTGCCCTGAACAGACAATTATTTCCGCTTGAGAATCGTCAAATACACAACATTTGCACAAAGTTAAACACGCCGCTTGTCGTCCCCGGACATGAAGCCTTCAACTGGTTTGCAAAATAGGTTCTGGCTGATTACAAGCATTTGGTTTGCAGGGTCCGTGTCACACACTCTCCGTGCAGGTGAGGCTTAAAGTTCCTCACCTACGACAAGACTGAGACTGTTTCAGATATTTTTATATCATTCATCCTCATTTAATGGAGAAACAAAGACACTGCACCGTACGTAACAAAATAGATCGTAGATGAAGTGTGTTATAGAGACGACAATGAGAGAGCGGCACGTTGATTTGTTCTTCAACAGTTTCGTGTTAAAAAGCATGAATATTTCTGATTGACAGCTACATAATAATTCTGTATGTACGTTGTGCACCACTCCATTTGTGATGTGATCTCTTGAAATTACAATAAACATGAAAAAAGCATAAACATATTATCATCATCATCATCATCATCATTTAATTATTATTTTTTAAATTATTATTATTATTATTATTGTCGCACTATTGTTTTTGTTCATGAAGGAATGATGTCAGTGGTGTCTGGATGACAGGTCCCAAGCATCCACAGAAAAGATGCTACACGCCATTGCCCAAGTTTGATCCGGATCGGTCAGTTCTTGAAGACAAAGTGGAAATTGACTGTGGAAACACAGTTTCTTATTCCTATACATGCTTGTGTCATAATTTAAAGTGCTTTGATTTTGAAATTCCATATCTGAATGTTCTGATATATTCTGAGTAGTACCATGAGATGAGCTACAATTTTACTCTGACTTGTAATTTTCAATTTCAAGTTTCCTTGAAATTAACACACCAAGTAGACTATTTACCGGTTTCACATCAAATTGTAGGTGAAATGTACATTTTAAGTGAATTTTTATTAGAATCTTTATTTATTCATATTTTATTTTCCCCTTTGCTCTCAATCATGCTTAGAACCAAGAACCGAGTATAAAGCGACACTAAATGATTCAAATCATACCCCAGACGATCCGGTCCTGCTATTGGTTGGTGGCGTATAGAACATAGGGTTTATTTGCATCTCATGTGCTCCATCCTTCCATTTGTAAAAAGTGCTTCCATTTGTACTGGCAACGTCTCAAAGCACTGACGATCACACTTCAACAGGTTGGTCAACATTTCAACAGATTTGTATTCGACAAACAGCTTTGTAATATACTTATATAACATGTTTATGAATGTATTTATTTTGAATTCAACTTCATTTCTTGTTAATTTCAAATCTATTGTAGCAATTAAAAACAATGTTATTAAATAAATATTTGTTATTGAATATCTATCTATCTATCTATCTATCTATCTCTCTGTCTCTCTGTCTCTCTGTCTCTCTCTCTCTCTCTGATTTCTTCAAGTCTAGGGAATATATATCCTGGCATATTTTGAATCTTTTCACAGGACAAATGATCAAAATGAATAATCAAGAAGTAAATCACACATCGATGTCCATCACAGCTGATTTCAGTAAATATTTCCTGGTTCCGAACCTACTCAACCTGCTTGTCAGCCTCCCCATCACCATCAGTGTCCTGTGGATAATAATCACCGAAAGAGGAGACAGGGCTCCGGAAATCACAGCCCTCAACCAGGCCCTATGTGAGCTCGCCATCTGCCTAGAGAACATCTTGTTTTTTATTCAATTCTTTGTGGATTTTTGCATAGAGGACGTCATGAGATTTTTCACAGGGTTTATGTTTGTGGGGCGTCCCATGTTCATAAGCTTCACCTGCATCGAGTACTACCTGGCGGTGGTCCGCCCCATCGTCTTCTTCAGATACAAGTCGCTCTGTCTCAGACTGGCCATGAGCGCAGTGACATGGCTCATCACGTTGTCGTTTTGCGTCACCTTCTGCTTTATAAAGTCCATGGTTACCAACTACATCGGTATCACCATCTTCGCCGGCTGTTTTTCGGTGCAGCTGTTCTGCTGCGTCTCCATCCTTAAGGCCCTCGCCCGACCGGGTCCGGGCGACGGGGACAAAGAGCGACGAGCCATGAACAGCGTCAAGGAGACTGCTTTCAGGATCACCCTGATCATTCTGATGTCCGTGGTGACGACCTTTATTCCGGTCATAATCACCATCGCTTTGTTTCATCACATACCCCTGGGAGACTTTTTATTAGCCTCTAGCATTGTCCACCACATTGTGATGGTGACAGGGTTTGTCCAACCGCTGCTCTACCTTCGCAAGGTCAGAAAACTGCCCTGCATCAGGGGAACCTAAAAAAAAATGTGTTTCCAAAATAATGTGTCATGGCAGCACACGATCCCGCTTATTGCTGTACACGGTTACTTAGTATGCTGTTCCTAGTGTGCTTACTAACTACAACTAGTATGCCTAGTTTAAGAGCTTCCGCTCCGAAAAAGTCTACAACAATGCTAGCTAACACTGCAACAACATAGCAAACTATTCACCCTACGTACCCTACGTACTGTAGGGTGAATAGTTTGATGAACCTATTTATTGTTATTATACATTAGCGAGTGTTAGCATTAGCATGTAGGTGGAGTGATACGATTATTCAGAAATAACTGACTGATTGCCAGTACCAATCAGAATCAAATATTCCACAGAGCTATGTAATAAGCCATTGCATTCAATAGCACTATGCTACTATTATACTAATTTATCAGAACTAGGGGAAGGCAGCATTGTGGCATCTCCTTTCATCCTTCTCATCATTGCCCTTGAGGAAGCAGAATCTGTAAGTCTATTTGTTTATGCTCACATTGTAAGAGTTACGATAACTTATTAACAAGTTATTTGCATTTGCATAGAGACTCATCGTTAATCTGCATCCTTTGTGCTGTTCCACAGTTTCACACCGCGACCATTAAAAACACCAAAAGGCAGCTCCTGTCTTGGGTACTATTTGGGAGTGTTTAGCTCACCGCACAGCTACGTACGCATACGCCTGGTGAGGGCAGAAGATGTCTACATTTGATGTATTGTGTAATCGTTGGTTTTACCCAACCTCAGCTTCATTGTAATACTTTGAGTCTCCACAATGTTTTAACAATATTTAGGACAGAACAGTAGCGCCTGCATTATACGTTACCGGTAATGTCCAGTATGCATGTCCCATACACATTCAGTACTGTATGATGCATGTGTATGGTGTGTAGGGAAGCCTAATGTACTAATTAGATTTTTCAAATGTGTGACCGTTCTGTATGAAGTCATTCACATGATCAGTTTGGATCTCACAACCTTGAGGTGGATGAAATTTAAAAACTGTTGGTTGTCATTGTTTTGGTCATTGTAAATATTCACTTTTCACAGGTTTGTTTAGCATCCCAATATTTATCATCGGACAATACAGTGACATTTGGTTGTCGCAAATTCTGTGTCTTTCATGGTTAATAACTTCATGATAAAGTGTGCTGTGACAATATGAGCGGTTTACTAAGATTAAGTCTGGAGCTTTTCAGTAAGAAAGAGTCTAGTGTGGTTTTCTGGTGCTGAAAAACACACAAAAATAAAATGTGTAGCAACCATCTCTGGTCTCCCTTCTATGTTCTCCAGTGTGCACAAGTCTGAATGCAAAAATACCTAAATTATGTGGTTCTCGTCTTAGCGGGAACCATGCTGTTTTGCCTCAGAGCACCAGGAAAATAGTAGTACGGGTTTTCTAGGTCTGATGGCTGATACTTTGACCAAAATCCTGATGCCAAAAGAAAAAAGAAAGAAAATGAGATTCACATTAATATTGTGATATATATGTGAATATTTATCGAGACTGGAGTGTATAAACCGACTTAATTTACAACTTTCTGCAATTTGTGTGTTTTGAATGGGGACATATTTCAATTTGTTTTGTATAAATTGTAAATGATTTTAATCCAGAAATTCTCAAATATGAATGAAATAGACCAGGGGAGGCCGATGGTTTCTATGTGAAAAGCGGGCTTGTGATTCAGGGCGAAAGAAATGCGATTTATAGATTGAACTTATAGAACTTGACTTGAATTCACTCATTGGAAATCTGTGGACCAGATGGCGCCAGATTTTTATTTGCTTTGGTCCAAGTAAGCAACACGACGCTCTCATTTAGTCTGCCGTTGCTCTGCGGGAACTCTATATTTATGCTTGCTACCGGTCATCATATTTCCAATCCATTTTGATGTAAAGTTAGTTTTCCATGTTATTGGTTGTGTATCAGCCGCTTATTTTCCCAGCGTCATGATCTTCTTTAGGCTGATCGTGGTAGAAGAGTGCGGCGGTGTGGGTGGAACAATTGAAAACATGGATTTATTCTTGAAACATTCCTTTGTAAGACTTGTGAGGAGCAGGAGCAGGTGAGAAGCTGCAGCACAGTGGTAAGTTTCTCAATAGTAAAGACGACCTGGCTTGAAAAATGGCGAACCGGTCCTTTAATGTCCAAACTCGTCAAGCGGTGGTTCTGTGA
>OMKR01096135.1:0-10686 GCA_900302355.1 Cyttopsis rosea
ACACTGTTGCCTCACAGCAAGAAGGTCCTGGGTTCGATTCCCACCTGGGGCACTGTTGGCACCGTGCTCCGGTGGGTTATCGCCCAATCAGGGGCCTTTCTGTGTGGAGTTTGCACGTTCTCCCCGTGTTCGCATTGGGTCTCCTCCAACATAAGGACCCCGACTAAAAACGTGCAGAACACTTCCTGTCCTGTCCCCTGACCACGGCACGGACCCACCACCCGGAATTGGTCCCCGGGCGCCGACAAAGTGAGGGCTGCCCACTGCTCCTGGCTGCCCCTGGAGGAAGGACGGCCAGGATGGGATAAAAGCAGAGACTATATCTCATCGTTCGCCACTCCTGCATGTGTGTGTGTGTGTGTGTCACCCTCCGCATGTGTGTGGTATAATGTGTGATTATTAAATCATTCTTCATTCTTCATTCTACAGTTCTTTTTAATGTACTTCTTTGGCCAGGATCATTTTGACACACTCCTTTTTGATGTATATATTGCATTATCTAGCCACAAAAGGAAGCAATCAATTTCACCAGCTTTAGAGT
Source organism: Cyttopsis rosea (assembly GCA_900302355.1). Classification (NCBI taxonomy): domain Eukaryota; kingdom Metazoa; phylum Chordata; class Actinopteri; order Zeiformes; family Parazenidae; genus Cyttopsis; species Cyttopsis rosea. Next base: position 542 of record OMKR01096135.1, read on the forward strand.
TGCTCTGCAGTGGAAGTAACCTTCAAATTACCTTGGTAGTTTGTGTTGCATTTGCATTTTACCAGTGGTAAAATGTTTTTTTTTCTGTTCAGAATAACTTGGAACAAGTAAATAACGCTAAATTATGTATCGGTGAACTCTCATTGTGCAGACGGTACAAGAGAGGAGATTGAAGGTCAGAAAAACAGCGTCTGGATGACAGAATAGTAACAAAACAAACTTTGGAATATTTATGCAACATCAATAATAGAGGAGTACAAACGTATTAGACAATATGCTGGTATTATTTAAATAACACTTTATTCTATTTTGTTTAACTAGGGCTGTTAGTGATGCACAGTAGTATGTAAAATATGGAATTAATAAAACGTTCCCTGGTGCACACGGCTCCACATCACAGATACCACATATCATCTTCATTGACCTTCAGGAAACATTTTTTTTTTTCTAATTTCAAACATAACAGCACGTCATGACACAGCAGCTGGTCCTGGTCGTGTTAATATTCTGTTCATATTCTGCAATTTTCTTTTGTAAAATAAAAAAAGGGCTCCACCCGGCTGGCGCTCGGGGCAGGGTAAAACAAACGGCAGCGTCGAATCCTCCGTGGAGCGGATCACCTTGAAGTCGGGGCAATGAGCAGATATCTCGCCAGAGCGGATTCTGCAATTTTCTGGACTTTACGTTGTGAAAAAAGAGGTGCTCTTCTCAGCAGCACCTGGAGCCGCGGAGCGTGGAAAGGTTGACGACCTCAGATTAATTGTTCCCACGCTCTCCAGACCATAATACCAAAGCCCATTGATATTCTGCCGCCGCTCGTCTGCAGCGGCTGCAGAAGCTGGAAATGGTGTTTTTAGAGCTGCTAAATCACACATTAGTTTGTCTCTGCACCACGCTGCGCTTATAAACTGCAATCTGCACAGACGCTTCATGTAATCTGAACGGATTAAATAATCTGAAAACATTAAATAACATGAACAGATGAAATTATCTGAAGGATGAAATTAAGGCTGACATCTAACAATGTGGCAGGCGATTGGAATTTGAGAACCAGCACGAGCAGTGGGGTTATTAGAGAGTATAAAATGTTATTGTTATTATTATTGTGTATTAGTGATATTGTCCCATTTTTCGGGGGAAAGGCCACAGTTTTTAATTCCTGTACAATAAAAAAGGGGAAAAATCACAACTGGCAACCAAACTCAAAGTGCATTTGACCTGAAGATCCTGAGATAAATTAAAGATCTTAAGATTGAAGAGGTAAAATAAGACATAATTCTATTATTCCCTCAGAGAGAGTTTAGTGGTTGCAGAACAGAGTAAAGGATACAAGTGTGAATAAAAGTCAGGGTATAAAATGTATATAAAAAGAGAAGTTATAAAACAGGTGTATGGCCAGCAGCAACATACACTACTGGTCAAAAGTTTTAGAACGCCCCCATTTTTCCGGTTTTTATTGAGATTTAAGCAGTTCATTTAAGCAAGTCCAGTGAATATCCTGAAATGGTACAAAAGTAAGTGGTAAACAGCGAGAGGTTGAATTTTACATTATTATTCAGTTTATGGTCACCTAAAATTTTACCTTTTTCATGGAACAAGTAATGGGTTATAAACTCACAGCTGTTCTGCAGCAATGGAGGTAAATGAAGCCTTGAAAGTTGATGCAAACAATTCCTACATATGTCCCGACTTTTGTTGATTACTCATAAACCTTCTGTCTATATAAAAGCAGTGTTGGAACAGACTGTGCTATTACACCCTCTGAAGCATTATTTGGACAATATTGCACTGCAGTATTAGTATCAGTATTGCTATCATAAAGGCGAAATAAAGGCAATTAACAGGAAGACAAACAGACCATTATAACCCTTAAAAGTGTAGTAGGTCTTGTCTCACTTGTTTCAATTGTCAGTGAGTACAGTTTCCTACGCCATCAAGGCACTTGGAAACTGGAGGAAACTGACAGGAAGAGGTCTGGCAGACCCAAAGCCACAACAGAATCAGAAGACAAGTTTCTGAGAGTCAACAGCTTGCGTGATAGGCAGCTCACAGGACAACCGCTTCAAGCTCAGCTTAACACTGGTCCAAGCAAGCAAGTGTTAACTTTTCCTGTTTCAGCATCCAGACCATAGTCAGGAAGCACAATTTTGGTGCTAACCCCCTTGACTTCACTGGTAAGCATGACGGGGAAACTCGGCTTGGTCTTGAGGAGTCATTGCAAAGAGTCCACCTGAGAGGATCCAGTGTAACCAGTATTTTCACAGTCCATTTTTAGCCAAAAGTGCAGTTTCTTAGTGCAAATATGATCATGTAGCAGTCCTTCTTGTAGGGTGCACATATTACAGTGGAGCATAACAAACCCTGAAAAAGGCATTAATAGTACGACGGGGAGCATAGGAAATTTAACTTCACGACATTAAAGGCGTCCCATTTAACAGGAAAAAACACAGTCCATAATCAGTAATTGTCGGCCTCCTGGGCCTGTTGCAGCTCCTCTGGGGACCAGCCGCAAAACAGTGCAGTCTCACTGGTGGTCAAATAGATTCTCCCAGGGGGCTTTAAATTGTCTGTTTGTGTGCAGGGTTTCATCCTACCCCCACTGGACTCACTGTTGTCGGGGCTGGGTGTCTCCCTACCCTCACTGGACTCACTGTTGTCAGGGCAACATGTCTTCCCCCCACTGGACTCTGCATCGGCTGGTTGATGATAACTCATACGGCACAGCTTGGTGGCTGATGTTCCCCGGATGAGAGGAGGTGCCTGGCAGCTTACATCGGCAGGACTGGCGAAAGGGCGGACTGGAGAGTCTGTCTGCATTGTTGTGCAGCCGGCCGGGCGATGGATGATCTCAAAGTGGTACCTCAGGCTCCTTCATTTTTGTCAGCCAATGGAGGCTGCTATGGTTGGTGCGGACGATGAAGTGACGCCCCAGGAGGTACTGCCAAAAATGTAACATGAACTTCACTACGTCTAGGAGTTCTCGCCATGTGGTGCAGTAGTTCTGTTCGGTTTTGGACAGCTTGCGACTCGCATAGGCCAGCACACACTCCCTGCCTTGCTGAACTTGCGACAGGACGGCACTGATGCCAACATCGCTCGTCAGTGTCCAGTATCATGTTGCCCTGGTCTAGTAATGCAGGTAACCCGGGACTGGTGCGGTGGTGGCTTGAGTCTGTCAAATGCCGCCTGGCATTCCACAGTCCACTGGAAACGGGCGTATTTCTTGATCAGTGCATGGAGGGGCTCAGCTATGGTGGCTTTTTCAAACAGTCGATAATATGATGCCAGGTCGATGAATTGATGGACCTGTAGGAGGAGTAGGCCTCTCCTGCACCTTCTGGACTTTGACGGGTTCGGTGACCACGCCGTCCCCCGAGACGATGTGGCCCAGGTAGCCTACTTGACGGCGGAAGAGGCAGCATTTAGCAGGTTTCAGTTTCAGGTTGGCTTGGTGCAGCCTATCGAAAACCTGGTCGCTGCAGCATTTCTGACACGTCCCTGTCCAGCACGATGATGTTGTCCAAGACCAGGCAGGTCTCCCACTGCATGCCGACTAAGACACTGTCCATCAGCCCCTGGAACGTTGCCGGAGCGTTGCACAGTCCGTCATTAATGGTGCAGTCAGGGTTAGGTTTCCACCAGGACACGGGCGACTCACTCGGTGCTTCTCGACAAAGCTTTTGGTGGTGCTCAGCATCACTTCCCCTTTAATGTGTTCTTTAATGTGGGTGTTGCCTCTTACCATATACTCCTGTCCAGCTTCCAGCACCACAGTCCAGGCCACTCTCACTGTGTGTCTTTGGTTTGCTTAGGGCATGGAAATATGACACTTCCTCGCCGAACAGCACGATGCGGTGGTTTCCAAAGTCAAGGTGTGCTTGGGTTTGGGTGAGCCTATAATGGTGCAGAGGCAACACACTTTCCTGTGCCCCACTGTCCAGAACAGCACAGACATCCAGTTCATGCACCAACATATGAATGCACATTTCTTGACCGTGGCTTTTAAAGTGAAGCACAGTGGGCTCTGAGCTCTCATGGGAAGGCTGTCGGAGCTTGGACTGGTTGTTTTTCTAGGTGAAGGGCAATCTTTCATGTGACCGTTGCCAGAGCAGTTATGACTGCAGCGAATTTCCACCCACTTAATGTCCTTACGTCTTTTCAGTGGAATTGATGCGCTGTGGAAGTCAGCAGGTTTGGGCTTGTAGCTGACAGCTGGGGTGGCTGCTTCCTCCACTTCAGTTCCCTTCCTGGCCACAGCAGCACGGGGCGGCTGTTCTGGCGTGTTGTGCACACACCTGATTGCATGAAGCTGGTGACATGTGACGCCACCCTCTTGGTGGTTTCGTGGTGGCGGGCATGTCATAAGCATGTGCAGGGTCACTCTTCTAACAGTTTCTGTACAATTTCTGCATCCCCTACAGCGTTTGTGAAAATTTCAACGCCCATGGCGTCGTCGCTGTAGGCTACTGACACTTTCCCATATGTCATCTTTCAACACATGAAGAGCTTCACCTGGTTTGCGGACCTGCTGTCTCAGTTCAATAGCCACCACAGCAGCATGCTCTGAATAGGGGCCATAAGCAGTCTCCAACTCCACCAGACAGCTTTAGTCCCACTGAGAAGACCGTGGATTTCTCTGGACGATTGCTCCTGCTGCACCCACCAGGCAGAACTTTAGCTGGACAGCCATAGTAATTTCGGACCAGTAATTTGCCTTAGCACAGCTCTCAAACCGGTGCAGGAACTCCTTCCATGAAGTGATGCCAGCGTAATGACCAGGACATAAGGTGGGAACTCCCTCTCTGTGACTGTAATTCTCCTCACTCTCAGAAGAAGGTTGTGTAGGACAGAGCTGGTGTGCATGTGACTTGGGCCACTTACATTTGGGTAAAGAGCTTTAACTACACAGTCTGAACGCCTTGGTATAATAAATGTCCATAGTTAATATTTTTGGGTGAGTGCTGTGGGCATGAGGTGAATGGCGATTAACAGGGGACTGGTATGCAAAGGATTAGCACTGGGAGTTACAACAGTTGCTGCTGATGGCGGTGCAGCTTTAATTAATAGCTGGACATAGGCTTGGTGATTATGCACATGTGGACATGGGTCTTTGCTCGATATGTCCGCTCCACAGTCTTGGAAGCAGTAACTTTCCCCATCAGCATCAACAAAGGGATTAGTGCCAACATCACTAATTGCTTGCTAACCTTGGGTGAACATAGGATGTTTCACTTGCTTGTTGTTTAACAGCAACAGTCTCCTTCACATAAGAAGGGGTTATAATGTCCATTATTTCTGTTTCTTTCGCTCACATAATCAGTTTTTATTTCCATTTCACTTATTGTAGTCAGCGACATGAAAGGGTTGGAGTGGCTGGTTACTTGTCCAGACTTGTCCAGATCTTTGTTTTCGGCTGCAGAGCGTTGGCTAGCGGCTGCCATAGTCAGGTGGAAATGCAGGTACTTTTCTCGCTAATTGGTCCGGTTTATTTCACTGTATGCTCACCACCACCACTGCTGCTGTTTATCTTGAACGTGAGAGAGTCCCTTCGTGGTCGCCAGTGTTAACCTTTCCTGCTTCAGCATCCAGACTGTAGTCGGGAAGCACAGGGGAGACTTTCTGCTCCAGGGCCAAAGTCGTCCGTAACTTCGGGGCTAACCCCCTTCACTTCACTCAAGCAAGTGTGGCAAGCACAACGCGGAAACCCGGCTTGGTCTTGTTGAGTCGTGGTGTTTATTTTCTGACAAAACAGCCTAAACCAGGGGTGTCAAACTCATTTTAGTTCATGGGCCACATACAGCCCAATTTGATCTCAAGTGGGCCGGACCAGTAAAACCATTGCACCTTTAATACAAACAAGAGTGGTTTGATGTGTTTGTATTATTGTTTGATGTGTGAGTGCTTACTTCCAGTAATAGTAGTTGTAATAGTAATAGTTTGTCTTTCATTTGTATCTCTACATTTTTTCTTTGTATTTGCATTTTTTTTAATTGACATTTAAGTTACATTAAGTTTTCATCTAATCTTTTTATACTTGCTATTTTTTTCTTTACAGTATCTCACTTGAAATGTCAGTACCTGAAGGTTGCATTGCCACTGCACTAATCAATGTTATGTTACACAAATAGAGATTCAGAATTGGAGTAAGTTTCCATAAAGTATTTCGGTAACACATGGTATGAATAACTCTGTTAATGCAGTCTACAAATAATAAACTAATAAATAACAAAAGTACAGTAAAAAAGTGACTTACTTACTGTGAAGTACAGTAATAAAAATGTCATAAACAATAAGGTAGAAAAAAAAAGAGGAAAAAAAAATCAGCCCATATGCCGTGACGTGACCCAGATTCGAACCGGGGTTGCTGCGGTCATCTAGCAAGGCGAGTTCGAGTTCAAGTTGGTGTTTGAGGAAGACCTGCTGCGTCACCTCCAGTCCCCACTGCCCGGCTAGAGAGCGCTGCGGTCAGGGAGAGTGGAGGAAGCCCCGGCACTGACACGCAGATGCATAGTGGCAACGTAGAGCAGCGGGTTCCATGTCGTATTTAGTCTATAAACTTTAACTTATTTAATAAAATATATGAAATAAATACATCTACAATAAAAACACTATTTTTATTGGTTGATTGTGGAGGGAGAGAGCTGTGCTGGGCAGCAAACCGGAAGTTACGTAGAGAAAGCGTGGAGCCGACTCTACTGCGCACGTCTGCTGCAGCTGTGACACTGCAATGACGGATCACTGGAATATCGCACTTAACTTAAATAAAAACCGTGGATTGATATCAAAGTTGTTTTTTCTATTTATTAATTGCATGGAGGCTGTTTGGTGCTTGTAACGAGGAAGCAGATGGAGGATTTGGACGTGGTGGCGTGGATGGTCCAGTGATTAAGTTGCAGTTCCAGGTTATTACTTGTTTAATAATATAATTACATATGAATAATTAATAATATAAGGGCTTCTGTTGCCAGTGGAAACCAGGTGATCAGCCATTGATCAGTCAGTTAACAGACCATTGATCACAACCAGGAACCGGGCTCAGTGCACTCAGACTCGGGGCTCGGGCTTGGCGCCAGGCGAGGTGGGATCGGCCGGTGAAAGATCCCAACTCGGTGCACCGGGCGAGGTGGGATTCATGGGATTTTTCATCACTTTCATTGGGTCGGTTAGGTCCTCGTGTCAGATGTGGCATAAACAGTGTAATCCAGAGATACTCAATTGGCGGCCCGCGGGCCAAATCCGGCCCCTGGGATGCTTGAGAAAGCTAGCCTAGCTGAAAGCTAGGATCGCAGTCGCAACACGCTGCTGCTGCTCCAAACAATGTGATTTAGTGACAGAAAGTGATGCGGATTTCACGTGCTACTGGAGACTGCTGAGTTTTTATGAATGAAAAGCCAGGCGCCTCTATGGACAGAGGACCCTCTGAGTTGAACAGCTGTCTGTAGGTTAAGTTATTGTTAAGGCAGGGGGCCTTACAAACATTTACAAATCAAAAGTTTTGGCAGTGCCTTAGCAATAGGGTTCCACGAATATTGTTTTAAGATAGAAGTCTGATACAGATTATTTTGTGCTGAAGCTGCTGATTGACAATATATTGCACAATGTTCAATATCTTTTAAATATGACAACAATAACTATTCATTGTTTTTTCAGAGAACTGTATTCTGGTCAGGGTGGAAAAGCCTCTGAAGCAGCATTTTACATGAAGTAGGCTACTCACTGTTTAACTTGCACCTGAAACCTGGCACCTCTTAGCCTTCACAAGCATCAATATTTGGTGTCAAATCCTGATCAGTTGCCATTTCAGAATGTCACTGTCAGTGCTGATGTGTGAGCCTGGAACGCAGCTTTGTTTTATCGATGCTCATTGCAGAAAAAGCTTGTTCACAACGGTAAGTAGTCCCAAACATGCACAAAACCTTTGTGGCCAAGGCTGTCAATTTGGGGTACCCTGGTAAGAGATACTGATAAAATGTGTCCAAGCCCACCGAGGTAAATTTGTCCTTCAAATCTGAATCACATTGCAAGTCATGTATCTCAAGTTGGATGTCCATGGGCAGATCAGAAGCCTTGACTGTGAATGGCAAAAAACTGTGAATTCTATTTGAAGTTAACCAAAGACCTGAAACTGTTGCTAAAACTCCCGTAGCAGTCCCGTAATCTTGTCTTTGTACCGATTCATGTCAGCATCAATTCCAGTGGCACGCACATTTCTTAGATGGGGAAAATGAGCAGGGTCACCATTTGACAGCTGCGTCTCCCACAAAGTCAGCTTCAACTGGAAAATGCATGTGCCGTCATATATATCAATATCAATCAATATTGTTTGACAACTTTGTTGCGGCCTTGCATCATTTTGTTCAGATTATTCAAGTGGTCTGTAATATCCACCATAAATGCGAGGTCCTGCAGCCATTCTGCATCCTGTAATTCCATCACTGGTTTTCCCTTTTGCTCCATAAATTGTCCAATTTCCTCTCGTAAATCAAAGAAACGCATCAGCACGGTTCCTCTGCTTAACCACCTTACTTCAGTGTGGTATGGCAGGCCATGGGCCATAACGGGAATAAAAACCCTGATTCTCCTCTCTTGCGGAACCCTGGCAAACTGCAGTGTGTAACCCCTGCTGATCAGCCTGTCCATCCAGCTATCCATTGTACATGCACGCCGCCACTCCGAGGGCGTAATGGAGGCACCCGTGGGTTTATAGGAAACAGAAAACTGGTGCCACTCTGGTGATACAAGCTTGTGCAGCCTATTAACCGAAGGATTAAAGACCGCTGGCCCATACACTGTGGGGGAAGTGTGTACCACAGCTGCGACTGAGTCAGCAGACTCGAGGTCAGACTGTGTTTCGGTGCAGGAAAAACACACACCCCCTCCCAAGGAGTCATTGTTTCTTGGGAGGTTGGTTGTGCCGCCGAGAACACCGGCTGATGCTCTGGTGGGAGCGGAGCCAGTGGGGCAGGTGGATGAGACGCAGCCGTAGCGGTCACAGCGATCCTGCCCGTGGCCAGGAGGGAGATGTTGGTGGCCGCCACGGAACCCCTGGAAAGCACATTGGTGTGCCCGATATGCAAACCTCGCCGTTGTCTGGTCCTTGGCGGAAGAGGGAGCCGGGACACTGCCGTCAGACAGGGTAGAACGGGGGGGAACCCCCTGTTCGGTGAAGCCCTCCACCCTTGTGAGGCGTATGTGGTGTCAGGAGCCTTCAGCTTCCTGGGTGAGGGCGGGGAACCGGGGCCAGACGGGGTCGCGTTAGGCCGCCTGGGCCGAGGCGAAGCTGCCCACCATGTCACCGGACTGCTGTTTCCTCAAACCTGCCAACAATTCATTTATCTTCTCTGTTCTCAGTTGTCGTTGCAAGTTCTTGTATTTTTCGCCATCATGAGTCTGTGTGGCGCCAAATATTATATTCCTTGAGCACTGTAAGGTGCTGTGAACACACCAAGCACACTGGCTTCCCATTAACTCTGTGAAGAAATAGGAACTGGTCCATTTTTCTTGGAAAGCCCAACACTCTGTGTCCACTTTTCTCCTTTTTGACAAAGACATTTTCCAACAGTAGCCTACACTTGACAGTGTTGGCATAAGCACGTGGGATCTATAATAGGGCACAATAGTTACCACCCACTTTTGAACGGCTTTGGTTCCTGAAGTGAATTTTCCATTAATTTCTCCATTGACGTTTCAGAAAATCCTTATATAAAGACTTTTAAGCCTGGAACCAAGCCAACCAACTACGAGATGAATCGTGACCATAACCATTGAACATTTGATTCTGGGCAAAACAATTTTTTGAAAAATGGAAGACAAGTACAAGGTACAAGTCTTTTCTTCCATTTTCCCAATTTTCTTTTAGCTCCGAATCAAATGTTTATGGTCACGATTCATCTCATAGTTGATTGGCTTGGTTCCAGACTTACGACTCTTTACATAAGGATTCGCGGGGGCGTGATCGTGGGGCGTGACGTGTAACACAGCAGCGTTGGCCAGAAAGATTTAATAAACTTATTATTTAAAATTATATATAATTCAATAAACGCTGTAGCCTCAAGTGAGAACGGGGCTGAGTTGCCGACTGCCGAGTTGTGAGCGGCCGGCGGTGCACTACCACCGGTTGCATCAGCACTGGAGCATACCATACC
>OMKR01096137.1:0-15366 GCA_900302355.1 Cyttopsis rosea
AAATGGCACCTGTCGAGAGACACGCTTACGACGCGGACTTCAAACTCAAGGTTATCGTCACGCGGTAGAACATGGGAATAGAGCAGCTGCGAGAGAATTCAACATTAATGAATCGATGGTACGGAAGCGGAGGAAGCAAGAAGATGACCCGCGCCAAGTGAAGAAGACCACACAGAGTTTCCGAGGGAACAAAGCGAGAGGGGAGACGGCGCCGGGCGACTTACGCCACTATCTGCCAATGGATCGTGGATGCCCGGACTAAGGTATCGGTCTCGACCGTGGTCCGAGCTTTCACGAAGGCCGGAATCATCACTGAACCGCCAGGTAACGGCAACGACACCGACTCGGATAATGACGAGAGGGATCCGGGCCGGATGCCGTAATCGCCCGACTGTTAAACTCGGACACTGAAGATGAAGAACTTGAGGGATTTGTGGACGAGGAATGAACTGAAAAAGGGAGTGTATTGTGTTGTATTTTACGTGTGATAACTGAACAATTTTGAGAGTTATTGTGAATACGCTCATTAACATTTGAACAATGTTGAGAGTTATTGTGAACACGTTTAATAAAGTTTGACTGACTGACTTATGACTGTTTTGTTTCGCTTAATGCGCCTTATAGTCCGGTGCGCTTTATATATGAAAAAAGATCGAAAATAGACCATTCATTGACAGTGCGCCTTATAATCCAGTGCGCCCTATAGTGCGGAAAATACGGTAGCCTGTGTAGCTGTTTAGCTCCGGTATTGTTGTGAAGCAGAGGTTCGTGCGGTTCTAATGAGCCCAATTTCATTCAGATATCTTGATGTGAGAGGTCAAGGGACCCGTTATATAGTCAAGCCCATTCACTTTTGTCAAAAAAAGATTGCCGACTTTGGAGCTATGTTACACCTGCTTAGCATGACATGCTCATCACCTACGGGTAGGCCTGCTCGTCTAGTTTCTGTTGATATCGGAAGCTAACCGGTAGCTTAAAAACTGATCTCGCGAGACTTTGTCAAAGACGGACTGCGCTGCGTTAAAGAGGTTAAGCCAAAGTTAAAACTGAAGGTAAGAGTAAATGGAAGGTAGAGATGTATTTATTTAAAGCAGTATATAAATTTGGAAAATGAGTATAGAAAGCATAGGAACTAGGTTTAGGAACCTGTATCCACTTCAAGGTACTGGTATTGGCTCTAGTCAATGTGATTCCACGTAGCTGAGAGAAATATATGTGGTGAGCCGAGAGTAGACTTACTGTGCTGCACCTTCCCTGAGAAGATTGTCATTGTTGAGCAGCAATCGTACATCTGCAAAGAAGAAAATAGATGTTAGAGAGAAGAGGCAGTCAGATATCAGGGAAGAGGTAAGACACATGGGACAAAAACAAGAGTGGACTGGAGAGTGGCAGAACCTTGACATCCCTTGATGGGACAGCCACTCCAGTACATGTATGGCACATTGGGTTTTACATAGATCGGCCCTTCTTTCAGGCACCACCTATTCATTTTTTGATAACAAAAGCAATACACACGAGAGCATTGGGGGCATACTATAGAACACCAGCTGTGTTCTTCAGTAAGAACATTGATTAAATTGCCATTCAGGTCAGCCAGTTCACTTTTATTTTTATTTTTAATATTTATTTTCAGGTCGCTTCAATGTCAAAAAGCACATTAGAACAATATATAGTAATAATATTGTAGTTAACTGAGGTCATGTAATGCATTTGTCAAGATGTATTATTATTATTATTATTATTATTGAAAATGTAAATGTACGAATCGCGGTAGTGAGAGAATTAGCCACTAGATGGCGACAAGAAACATCTGTGTTTCAAGATGTTACACCTGGACACCTAGCTTAACTCCACTTAGGTAAAATGCTCTTTATTATTGATAATTGTGGCCGTGTGTTTTTTTTTATTACACCCATTTTGGTGTATAGCTAAATGCTAGCAAAAGCTTGCATAGTTTAATGTTGTCATGGCAACAGAAATCAACTGCTACAGAGACAAGGAAGCTCACCTTTTCTAAAATATAACACTGAGTCTAACATCTCGATTCAAAGTGTAACATGTGCACTTATTCATCATGTTTTCCCCACAGTTCCACAGTCAATTAGTGCAGCAGACAGTGAGTTTGCTTAGTGTATAAAGAGACAAAAGGGACTGGTATGTGAGGAGGTAACAAGGGGCAAACAGTTCCCCTCTTCCACCCTAGTGCTCTTCAGATGTGAGCATTTATCAGGGCAAGAATTCGTTATGTACAACTGTTACGTAATTTACTCCACACACACAAAGAATATACATAGATGCATGTGTACACATTATATACGCGCGCACACACACACACACACACACACACACACACACACACACACACACACAGACACTGACCGTTGAAGACTTCGTTGAACTCTCCTGGTGGAGCGTGAATGACGAAGTTGGCTGCGATGCGTACCTGAAACACATCATCATCCGATTACATCTACATCACCGAGCTGGACCAAAATCTTAACACTCCAGCTTGTTTAATACAGCCTTTAAAGTGGCATACAATTAATAGAAATAGACAATTAAATTGTTAATAGCAAGTATTGGTACCAGAATCACCGTCATACAATCATCAATGATCATCAACTAAAAGGTATTTATATTGCTTATATGACGTCAGCGTGTGTTGGTGTAACAGCCTTTGAATTCCTTCAATCCATTGAATGCGGTGCCGATAATGACTGTTTTTGAAAGCAACTTGTTAAAGTCCTTTTGACCGCCAGGCTTTCTGCAAACCTTGACATTTTTTGTAGCAGCATCAGCAGAAGAAATCACAGTGACTTCTGCATTAGGAACTGTCTTCCTAATATGTGTAATACATAAACCAGTTTCAAGAAGAGCGAGTCGGTTTGAAGCTTCAGCAGAGAAAAGGCGCTAGTGGCAAGAGCTTTAATATGTAAACCACATCCACCGAATCTCTTGAAATAATTGTAAAAACACTTATTCATAAATTGTTATTCGGCAACATTTTACGTCAATATATTAACAATATTAACAACGATGACGGAATGCACCTCCAGGGTGTCTACCAGTATCCTAAAGTTAATGGATGAATCACGATTGATACATGATGTGATTAGACAATTACATTTGTCAATATATAAACACAAAAATGTGTCAAATTGTCCATTATTTGCGTATATCTGTCTCCTAGGCGTTGATATGCGACATCGATAATAACTGTACTGTATAGTCCACATCACTTCCCCTGCAGCTGAATTATTTTGGTCATAGATAATCACATGTAGCTTTAGCCATTCAGCCATAATAATGTCATAATGTTGGACTGGAAGAGACATCAGGTGCCCATCTTCAGCAAATTTATCCAACAATTAACTTTGCCTTGTCTGTCTTCCATTGTAGATGTCCTTTTTGCTTCCCAGCATTTGCTCGATCGACCTCCCTGGAAGGAGCAGCTCTTGTAGGAGTTCCTCTAAGGACTATAATCAAACCGCAGGTTTTACTGATCAATTCTAATTTTTTTGCATTGATCCAATATCCAATTGACTTCTTACCATGCATATGAATTTTTTCAAGTGACATAAATCCAATCTCTGCAGACAAACAGATATTGAAAGAACTTTTAATGGCAAATGGACAATGACATCATGAATACGAGATAGTAGAGATGGAAATGGAATATAATTAAACAGAGAAGGCAAATCAAGGCAAATGCCTCGTTCAAAATTTCTATACAGCAATTTTTGATTATTTAATTTGTCTGTATTTCCTGCAAGAAAAGGAAAATTGAAAAGAAACAAGAAAACAAACCAAATTTTTTATTTTTTTATTTGGGCCACATGTACCTGCAGCCTGAGCAAAAAAGGTTTATTTCTTCTCCTCTGGGAGATTTCTTTCTTGGCCAATTGAGATTGAGATGATTGGATGTCATCCAATACTACTGCAAACTGTGATTAAGCGCTACATGACTACAGTACACTTTAGATCGCAATATCGTATTAGTGCCACATTTAATCTAAGCAGAGAATTGTGTGTGTGTGGCTTCTACAATATTCTCAGCTGAGAGTCAGAAAAGGTTTGTCTACTCTAAATGTTAGATTCCAAAAATTCCCCAAATCAAAAACAGACCAGACCAATCCACATAGCTGTTCCCTGATGCTTGCACACAATCAGGATTGGGCAGATAAATAAACTTATGGCTGGGCAATATATATATTAATCAATGTCTCAACCTCTTTGGTCATGATCTCCTTTTTGTGTAAATATCTTATGAAAGCACCAATAGTCGTATTATAGTGTCAAATTATAAAAATCAAAAGGTATTTTTCGAATAGTATTTGATTTTAAATTGATACATTGCTTTTCAGAAGCCTGAAATTTGTCCCCAAAAGTTTGCATCATCAGATTTTATTTCACATGATACAATAACAGCTAAAAAAATATAATCACACAAGCCTAGTTTTCACCAACAGAGGGTGACTGTCTCTCTCCCCCTCTTCTCTTTATGCTGCAGTGCTGAAACACTTCCTGTTTCCAGGTCACATGATCAAACTGACAGCAAGACAGCTCACCACCATATAAGGACATGAAAATGTGCCAATGATGCCTCTTCTAGTGCATCTCTGCGTCTCCCTCTGTCATAGGCATGACATTTTAGAACTTAACATTCAGAAACATACACTAAAGAGCTTTCCCCTCAATGTGTGACCGATACCATATTTTGCAGCTTTTCTTATAAACAGGCTTTTCTCATTGTGCTCATTTCTTTCCCCAGAGTTAGGAAGGTGATTAAACTCGGGGTAGATTTTAATTATCTTATCTAAGTAGGCCGCTCTAACACTGCTGTGTAGGTCGCTGTTTAATGGAACTGAGTCCCTCTTCCTGGTTCCCTCTTCTATTACAAGCTTGGCATTCATTTCCTCATCTGTGTTTTTAAACTGTCAGTGTGTTTTGATGCGTTAATGCTCGTTAGCCTGTGTGTATTAATGTTATTGTGTATACGAGTGTGTGTGTGAGACCCCTGGGATCTTATTAGTGGTGTGTGTGTATACAAACTCAGCGCTGAGCTGCAGATTGATTTTAACTAATGAGTGATGTTGGAGGTACATCTTTGGGTGTGTGTGTGTGTGTGTGTGTGTGTGTGCGCGCGTTGAAGGCAAAATTAAAGTTCATATGGTGTACACAGGCCTTAATATTATGGCTGACATATTGTGTTCCTGTGTGTCGAGTGTGCTATGTGCGTTTAATGTACATACAAGAATTATGGTCTTTTCACGTAAGTAGTCCAAAACAAATTTCTAATTCCAAAAGAAAACAGGTGCGATTTTCCCCACAGAAAACTTTCATTTCAAGTCTGGTGTGAAATTTTCACACTGGCAGCAGAAAAATGTGAGACCTCCAAAAGTTTTGTTGTGAGAAATATGTCTTAAATATATATCTTTATATCTTCTATAACGGCACTAAAACTGATACCTTATAAGAAATTTTAAATATTTATTTAGACAACAAAACTCACAAATCAAAATATGATATATTAATCTCATAACTGGACCATTGAAAGCTGATGTAGGGCCCTATGATTTCCGTGATGCGGGAAAATGCGGAATTTGATGATAAAAATAGAATTAACTGTAAAACGCAGAATTTGCAAAAATGTGGATGCAATTTATAAAAGTCTAGGTTTTCTCTAGCATTATAAGCGTTTTTTTCACAGCCAAATGAACAGAAAAACACTATGCCAGTCTTTACTGTGTTTTGGTGTCAAATTACACCCGTGCTGCTGCTCTGCGAGTTTTGTTTTCTCCTCCAGACAGCAGCGGTGTGGCGTGCGCCCTGCCCACATTATTTGATAAGAAATAGTGCAATGTTGTGTTACATTGATGTTCATAAAGTATTTAAATTGTTGAAATTTTATTCATCCACCACTGATTAGACACTACTACTACTGAAAAAATGTGCTTAAATCGTAAAACACAGAATTCAGAAAAATAAAAACGGAATCATGGAAAAAATCTAACAGAAAAAACAGAATTTGAGAAAAAATTTAATGGAATCTAGAAAATTTTAAAACCGATTTCATAGGGCCCTAGCTGATGAAACAGTGATGGCCCAGCTAGGCACAGGCCACGTTCATTCCTCTAAACAAGTGGAGCAGTGCAACACCTTGTCCAGATGCAGCCCATCTGCTGTTCAGCCATCCTAAACCCTCCCATCTACTGAGTTCTTCACCGGCTCCCCATCAATTCTCACATCAAACTTCAAAGGTTGGTACTCACCTGCACTGATTCACAGTTACCAACTTCTAGCAACTCAATGGAGGAATGAGGCCGCTCCCCATCTATGGTACTACTGTAGACTCAAGAGTCATCTCCCCAGAGTGAGATGGACATCAATGAGCTCTCCACCCCTTCTACCCTTCACCACTGTCAGTTTACCTCCTCCAAGGCAAACTCAGAGTCTTTTTGTTTGTTATTAAAATAAAAACCTTATAAAGCCATGACTGTACTGATGTTAATCGCATTGTGGCTGTACATGTGAATATACACGGACTGTGTGTGTGTGTGTGTGTGTGTGTGTGTGTGTGTGTCTCCTGCCCAGGCCGCTGAGATCTGCCTGCAGTGTTTTGGAATTATTTTGGAAGAAACCATTTGCATTAGGTCCCTCTCATTAAACCAGATGACAACATAAACAGAGAGGCTCACTCAGAGGACTCGAACCATGCAACCTCCCAAAACAACAACAAAGACTTACAACACCTTTGTTGCTGTGCGGCCCAGAGCACAAACTCCGGGGACGTGATTAGCAGTATAAACATAATGCCCAAATCCTGAGCCAGAGTAGAGGTACAAATATTAATTTCTAAAATAAATTATTTAATCATTCCTGCTCTTTAAGAAAAGACTTGATTCTGTCTGGGAGGCTATTGGAAAAAATATGAATTGACTACAGCTTCAGGTGAATGTCTGCTAAAGCAAAACCAGCGAGCACTCAGTCCACGGCTCCGGGAAACGGCGAGGTCCGTGCAAGGGGCGCTGTAACCTAGGTGTACATTATATTTGCGTTTATAACAGACTGTTTTTGAAACATGGTCGATATGGTTTGAATTGAATCCGGTAAAATAGATTCTTGGACCAGGAAGAAAGAATCTGGGCAAGTTTTACGACAGTGGTATAAAACTGCAATAGCACTCAAACTGTAGGGGCGCCAAATACCAAAAGTTATATAACGCTGCTTTAATCTATTAAATCCTTCAATGATAAAAAAAAACAACCAAAATTCAAATATATATGTAAATGTCCTCCGACAACAGACAGTCTTCAACTTCAAGTGAGGGGCGCCAGCTGTTTCATGAATAGTAACTAGCTTCAGACAGTTCTTAAAACTCCATCTTCCTTTTCCGCTGCGTCTTAGAGGAACTCTGAGAGGCTGCTTTCAGATCAGCTACATCAGACAGTTTTACTTCCCAGCACTGGAGCGAGAAGTAGCCCGTCTCATGCATGCATTACCTTAAAAAGCCTGCACTTCCCTCGAAGGAAATACATGACCAGCATGTGTTATTGTGATTAAATTTTCAGATGTAATGTGAAAATACAAATACAACAATTTATCATCAGTGCCCTGCAGTGATGGTTGAGAGTCCTTTTCATTTTCATCATTTTTGATTTCAAGAGGAGATCTTTATTTGTTACATTTCATGAAAAGGAAATGAGGGCCACATATTCACAATACTATTCAAGGTGCAGTGTGTAGAATTTAGCGGCCACTAGCAGTGAGGTTGCAGTTTGCAACCAACTGAATTCCCCTCCGTGTCCGTGGAAGGGGCTCCAGCCCCCATGTAGATATAAACGTCTCATTCTAAGGTAACGAAAACACTACGATTCTAATTTTTATTGGATTATACACTAATTAAAACATACTCATGAATATTATATTCCATTTCATTTCTGCATTTCTGTCTGTTCCGCAAAATGCCACAAATTCTACACACTGCACCTTTAAGTGAATTAGGTGCACAAGAGCGGAGAAGGAGCTAAAAGGGGGTACTTGAGGACTGGTTTGGGGAAACACTGTTCTACATGGTTCTAGAAAGGTTGCTTTAGGGCCTGGTATGTAAACAAAGAGAACTAGAAATGGCGTGAACTAGTGTTGGCAAAAATATACATTTATCGATATGTATTGATTCTCTTTAAAATGTTTTCAAAACTCAGTTGGACTGCATTTAAGCACAGCATACAGCTGAAGCAGAGCATTTCTCAATAGTCAAGCGTTGTGAGGTTTTGTCATGAACAGTTATAAATGATGGGAGACAACACTCAGTGTTTCAGTACAAATTAATGTTTTCAGTCATGTCAGTTATGTTTATCCTTTATAAAAATAATTTTTTTATAAAAGGATAAACACAACTATGTTGAGTCCATTCTCAGGTATCAAATTGTATTGAATATCGATACTTCCCAAAGTATTGTAGTTTATTTAACTTTAATATTATTTCTGTATCATGACAACACTCGTACAAGACACATACTGTATATACCAAATGCATAAAGACACACACAAGTACTTATCACTACACATTCACAAAGATAAATAAGACAGCAAAAATAACTAACAAAGATAATAAGCAGTACAGAAGAACACTGAGGTGTTTGGTTCATGTGTCATTGTGTTCTCTAGGATGACACACCAGCTGTTCGCTGCCCACCCGAACACACCCAAACCCATACACACTCACATACAGAAAGAAAACAGAAGCAGAAAGGGTGGTGATCTAGGGCTGTGGCATGCTGGCATGGTAGGGGTATAGTTTTACCCATTACTAGGGTACATCAGTTTATTTATCCTGGAATAAATGGGACAAAAAGAGGCGCTGCTGCCTAATGAGCTTGGGGTAAGGATGCTGGCAGGAATTAAAAGCAGAGCTAGCATCAGTGAATATTGACTAATTTATGAAGACACTGAAGGTACATTTGTAAAGAGAAATGAAGGAAGGCTGCCCCCAGGAAAAGCTGGCTGAGTTTGTGTAATTAAAAACTAAAAATAGACAAGGCTAGGGTACTGCCCATAATTAAGATTAATTAAAGAATTAACAGAAAGAAACTCCCACAACACTACACACACTGGGTATTCAGCTGTACAACCGCAGTCTTCAACTAGGAAGTGTGGAGCTCAAGCTTCTCAGTGAGTCAAAAGCGAATTACAGTTTTCAGAGTTCCCATATTCATAATAATCCATATTATTGTTTGCAATTTTTCAGTGGTATCGTTTCATAATGAAATTTGTTCTCATACAGGCCAATTGAGGGACTGCAGTTGTTCTTTTTGCATGGGATGTTGGAAAAAAAATTTATATATATATTCCTCAATATCTCCAAAACTACTTGCCTGTCCATTTGGCTTGCGTTTGTGTGTCAAATTTAGCCTGACAGCATGCATGTTCAGTAGGGTGTCGTTTTACTCTAAGTAGTGAGCTATGCAATGTATGGAATGTCTGCTGCATTACCCTGTGCAGTAAGCAGCCACCAGGAATACAGCGCAGAGCTGCTAGTCTTCTCAAATCAACACTAGGCTAATATGCAGAGTGACAGGCTCAAACAGGCTATGAGATGAACAGGGGAAATCCTGGAGATTAGTATAAGTTTCTCAACTGGAGTGGAAACCCTCAAGGCTACAGGTTGGCATGTAGCTACACTTACAAATCCATCCCAGCAGCTCCGATAGGCAACATAATTGGAAACACCACATATTAAGCATTACATTGATGTCAACAAAAACATAGAATTGTGTTAATATAAAAAAATTTCCCTAATTGTACTGCTTGCTTTGGTTCTTTACACCAGTTAACCTTCATTCAAAAACAGTCTCAAGCACCCCTCATCCAAGGGTTAACCCCAAGAACCAGCAACAGGTACACAGTGTCCTGTTGAAGTGTGCTTGTGCACAGGTGCCACAATGGCAGCCTTTTGCCTTTTTGTTGGATTTTTCCTGCGCTGCACTCTGCATCATACGAGTAAAGTTGAAACAACAACCAAAATGACAAACAAAACTAAAAAGGGATAATCTGTCCTGCTTTGAACTAAAGAGGTAAATTGGTGTCAAGGGATTGAATCCCACAAGATTAGGTGCTGTGAGTAAGACACTGGAGCCACCAGCAGACTGGGTAGCCCGATTCCACGATCCACACTTCCTCTCTTCACATCTCATCAGGCACGTACAGACAGCACTCCTACAGACTCAAATTCTTCATTTGAAGCGGGAAAAACACAGGTTCAGACATTCAGTGAGCCCTAGAGACTAGGACAGTGATTTCCAAGTTGAAGAAGCCGGGAGACAAGAGTTCTAAGGGAACCAATGTGAAAGGCTTTTTTTGATTTATCTCCATGGTACAACATACTGAGAACATAAAATAAAAACAGTATTCTGCTCACAGGTTTCAGATGTTCATAGAGAGAAACTAAAAGCCTCCTTTGATGGGGAATCGCTGAAAGCAAACCTTGATCACAAGGTCCATTGAAATACACAGTGAATGGAATCCCTAACTGTGGCAATGTCAGTGCCACGCAGGACCCATGGATTTAAAGACATTGGTCTGTATTAGAGATTATTGGCACCACCAATTGTACCAAACCACAAATTTAATTAATCAGTACCTGTACATTTACAGGCCATTTATAGAAAGGGAGCACCTTGTTGTAATCGTACTGAAACCCTGGCAGTTGAAGTGCCATGCTGTAACTACCCACTCACTCACTGAGCTACATCAGGAATAGGACCCTTAAAGTTGCAGTGTGTAAAATTTAGCAGCAGGTTGCAGATTGCAACCAACTGAATTCCCCTCTGTGTAGGAGAAGCTACATTGGCCGCGAAACTCGCGAAAGTCCCTCTCTAGAGCCAGTGTTTGTCCGTTCTGGGCTACTATAGAAACATGGCAGTGCAACATGGCGGCCTCCGTGGAAGGCTCCAGCCCCCATGGAGATATAAACGGCTCGTTCTAAGGTAACGAAAATGAACAATTCTTATTTTCATGGAATTATACACTAGTTGAAACATACTTATGAATATTATATTCCATTTCTGCCAAGTCCGTTCCGCTAGATGACACTAAATTCTACACACTGCACCTTTAACCCATGCAATGTTAAGATAACACTTCATTGATCCCAGGGGGGAAATTCAGGTCTATCCATTGAGCTAGATACAGAGGGCATGTGCTAAATAGAATGGGGCCACATTTAAGTCTGTTTGTCACAGCCCTTCATTGTTGATAGAATAATCTCTCTCACAGTCTCTGGTGCAATGCAGTCTAACACCCTCCTTCCTAAAAAGTAATCTGGTAAAAGGGTTCCAAAACACCAAACATTGACTGCATTAAAGGATAACAGTATCTTAAGCAACAAACTGTACAAACCTCTAAACAATTGGTTATCTGTACTGACATGCACATTTTCAACCGCTAACATCCTGCTTTTGGCTGCGGTGGGAAAGGGTACACTCGGCATTCATACACGGGTCAAATGACTCTGCAGTAGCAGAGGAAGCAGTGGAAACACAACACCGGGGTCGACACGCTATTTACGCCCCTTTCTGACGTGCGTTGAAGTTCCAGACGTAATGTACAATGTAATGTACATCTCCGTGCCCGCACAAGCAGGGCTGTACACTAGACGAGGTTGGACGGACAGACACAGCACATTCATTCATTCATTCAACTCTCATGCCCAGTGTACCCACAGTGGGCAGTGAGCCACGGTGAGGTAGACAGGTAGTCATTCCCTGTGCATGCGCCTGCAGACTCCAAGTGCATATTAAAGAACATAAAAAAATTATAATAGTTAATAAATTAATAAATTAAATAAAAATAAAAAAATACAAATGGGAGAAAGGAAGCGAGTGTGCGAGACTGCGAGTGTCCACAGCCTCCGCCCGGTGCTGGTGCAGGAGTTTCACTTTGCTTGCTTGAAATTGACAACTTGGCATAAGATTCGGAAGGTCTCACCATGCAATGAAAGTGATGAAAAATCCCATGAATCGCAATGAAAGATCCCACCCACCGTGGAATTCGGACGCCCGGGACCGGGCGGAAGTGCGCCCACTGCCGTGGGATCCAGCGTATCTGGCGTATATTTACTCATTTATTTATTGCAGGATTTATAATAGGCATGACGAGGTCCGACAGACAGACTACACTCTGCCTCTCTCCCCACTGTGGGCTGCGCTCCACGTTCCGTGTGCTCCTCCAAGTGTATATTAAAGAATATAAAAATATATATATATAAAATATTTTTTTTTAAAAAAAAAAAAAAAATTATATATATATATATATATATATATATATATATAATATATATATCATCCCCCAAGCAATCACACCGGAGACATTGTCCGGACAGACAAGCTACACCCCTTTTCAGTCACGTTGTTTGTGACATCGAACGTGATGCACCAGGAAAAAAACAAGGCAAACTCGGCTCGCCTGCTGGCAATAGGAATGGCGTCAATCGGCTATTTTTAGCGGTTTACCCGCGTTTAAAAACCCTTGCATATACACGGTAATTTTGGTGGACAAGGAGTTTTACAGGCATGAAGAGAAGTGAAAATATACAGAAATGTGCCTGGGTTTCACTGGACCGAAAGATACCTTTACAGACTGTAACATGTGACAAAGGTTACAGGTCCTCACACAATGGGGCTGTGAGCTGTGCAGTGAGCTGTCATTACTGGACAGGGATGTCTTCAAAATAAGTCCCTGTCTACAATATGTCTGGGCACATGGCCACAGTCGTCAATAAAGAGCAGTGAAACAAGCTACCGAATTCATGGGTGGGGAGTACAATGTGTTAATGCTAGTGTTAATGCAGTCGAGTGTTTGGCTGGTTCACACAAATTCAGCTTCAGAGCAAGTGTAGGCCGGGGCACATCAGCTACAGGACCCACTGGCAGGATACTGCTAAACCACATAAAATGTCAAAGGACATCAAACTTTAGTTTCAGATTGCTTACCCTTTGCGTATTGGGATTCTTGTTCTAATTAACTTTACCTTGCTCGAGTCCCCGATACACAGCTTGCGTTACTAACATGCTCATTTGTATGCCATTCTGAAAATCATAGTTTACTGAAGCGTGAAAGCGACAGATGAATTTCAGAAACCACAAGTCATTCTTCACGTTGCTGCAAATGTTAGCTTCCTGCTGTTTTTTCTTCAGTTTCTCAAACAACAACAGGGCTAAAATACATGGAGAGAAAATATTTGATATGCGAAAAACTTGTAATGGAAATATGACATGTATCAAGGCAACAAAATGATCATGCCAGGAACACAACTTTAACTGGCCATTAACATTTTTGAATAAAGTATAAAACAATATATTAATATATGCCGTATAACATATGCCATTATAAGAGGTGCTGCAAAACTCCCTGAGAACCTAAATGGTGGTCTATTAAATCAAATGTACAGTATCTATGAATGACCAGTCATTGAGTTCAGTGGCCTTAACAATGTTCGATTGTAATACAAACTGCCCTTCACCAAATTTCAGTTTGAAAAGCCGCTCTCAAGCCCGGAGCCATCTCTTCGTGTTGTTCATTGAGAAAGTATGCAATCTGTAAAGACTGATTTGCAATGTGTCAATAAATTGCATAGTAAGGCTGATATAGAGTTCCGTTGTTCTACAAGATGGGCAACTCACAGAGTATACCATTTGCTTCAGTTCTAATTCCAAGACTGCCAAGATTTTATCATATTTTACGAGTGGCAACACGAAAAACGGTGAATAACCAGCATAGCATTTGCCAAATAGAAGAAGAAGAAGAAGAATGATTTATTCATCACACATTTTTTTTACCACACACATGCGGAGGGTGACACACACACACACACACACATGCAGGAGTAGCGAACGATGAGATACAGTCTCTGCTTTTATCCCTTTGCTTTTAAATATTGTGTGACTGCATCCCTAATTTCTGTAGGTCACCTGGATGACTTATTATATGGTACTATGGTTTACATGCTGGGGATGGCGTCAGAGGGGGGGTGGTTGAGGTGATGGTAAACGTTTGTAATATTAATGTTTCCCGATTATCCAGATTAAATGCCCAACACCTGTGTCTATGTGATGTCTTCTCTTTTATATCCACTTTATGCCAGGTACCTACTCTTTTATAAACCATGTTGAGTTAGCTGTGGCTTGGTCGGTGTTTCTGATGTATAAACCACTCCATCAAGTGTCCACTGAGGCCATCTGACAGAAGTACCCCAAAAGGCTTCACGTTACGACAATGCAACACAAGACACACATTCCGAGGCAAGTGCTTATCAAAACATCACACCAGCCCAATTTGGCTGCCCTCACCTCCGTCCCATAACAGCCTAGCGGACTGGTGAGAAACAGCCAGCGAGTGTGTGACGATGAGGCTGAGGGAGCCACACCCACGGGCCGCTTATGCTGCTCAAACCCTAATAAACTTCTGACAACAGATTGAGGTGAACGGTCGTCAAGCATGTGAACCCACACAGCTCGACAACCGTCCAGACCTCTCCTTTTAAGGACATTAACACTGCA
Organism: Cyttopsis rosea; assembly: GCA_900302355.1. Classification (NCBI taxonomy): domain Eukaryota; kingdom Metazoa; phylum Chordata; class Actinopteri; order Zeiformes; family Parazenidae; genus Cyttopsis; species Cyttopsis rosea. Next base: position 14,559 of record OMKR01096137.1, read on the forward strand.
CCGCCACGCGTGGAAGGAGCTCTGTGTCACAACAATAAAATAAACAAAAATAAAAATGAAAAAAAGATAAATAAATATTGCAATTCACAAATCTGTATTTAAATTTTTTTTTTTTTTTAAACACACAAAAAAAAGAAAAACACACCGGAATATATATTTCCTCCCCCTGGCGAGGTGTGTGTCATAAAAGATGAACACAAACACAAGCGATCCTTGTGAATCGACCTTTTAAATGCTCGTTTGGGGATTTAAAAGCTGCATGTGAAAATGTATTTATTCATGTCAAACGTATGAAAATACACGGATTCACAGTGTAACTGATGCTACTTTAGTGAAATGGTTCCCACAACACAAGTGATGCATTATTTATTTGGAGGTGGAGAAATATGTCTTGTTCCTATTTTTTTTGCATTAAAAAAAATAAAGATTATAACAGATTGTGGGATTGTAGGATCTATTAGTCTTTCTGCATCTGTGTGTGTGTGTGTGTGTGTGTTTTATAACATATTTGTCAATTGTGACAGAAGTCCTTCCATATGAATTAAAAACTAAAAAAAGAAAGATAACACGTTGTTTTCCATCTATTTTTCAATGTCAAACGACTCGGGGGAGCCCCCCACTGTAATGTATACAATATGATCCAGAATTATTATGGTATATACAGAGAAAAACCAAGAACTGCGGCCGGGAACGGGTGTGTATACACGTTATTCAGATGAACAGTGGCAGCAGTGAAGCAGGGAAAAGGGCGTGTTAGCCGCTAGCCGGGTAGGCGGCTAGCATGCTAGGCTAACCGAACGGAGACCCG
>OMKR01096152.1:0-11802 GCA_900302355.1 Cyttopsis rosea
GTGGGAATAGGTTTAATACAAGTAGTAACCTCAAAATACATCAGCGTCTTCACACTGGGGAGAAACCGTATTGCTGTGAACAGTGTGGAAAGAGTTTCACTCACCCATCTAACATGAAGGGACATGGTTGTATCCAAACTGCTATCTCTCAAGTGCTACTGTGGTCATAGGGCCCTACACTTCCGATTGGTGAGCACGACACTTGTGACACTTCTGTGTACACGAGGAAAACAGTAGATGTACTCAAACATCTGAGAATCTCTCCTGGGAATCGCATTGAATGATTAACTAACTAGGAGTAATAATTCAATGACATATTGGTGTCCTAGACTCCCAAGACCCACCAAGTGATGCTGCCTTTGTTTGGCATAGCCGTCCGCAGCCGTCCTGCTGCAGCTACCGCTCCCTTTCTGCTGGTTGTCCCGTTGTTTATGATAGTCGTTGCTTCGTATCTGTGATTGTGCATTGGATCGGTGTAGCCAGGACCTGGGGACCTAGGTCTATATACAGGTGCAGCTCATAAAGTTTGAATATTGTGAAAAAGTAAAAAAAAATTCAGAAAATGAAAAAAAATTTTTTTTTAGAAGAATGATTTATTAATCACACGTTTTTTTACCACACACATGCGGAGGGTGACACACACACACACACACGCAGGAGTAGCGAACAATGAGATACAGTCTCTGCTTTTATCCCATCCTGGTTGTCCTTCCTCCAGGGGCAGCCAGGAGCAGTGGGCAGCCCTCACTTCGTCAGCGCCCGGGGACCAATTCCAGGTGGTGGGTCCATGCCGTGGTCAGGGACAGGACAGGAAGTGTTCTGCACGTTTTTTTTTAGTCGGGGTCCTTATGTTGGAGGAGACCCAATGCGAACACGGGGAGAACGTGCAAACTCCACACAGAAAGGCCCCTGATCGGGAGATAACCCACCGGAGCACGGTGCCAACAGTGCCCCAGGTGGGAATTGAACCCAGGACCTTCTTGCTGTGAGGCAGCAGTGTTAACCACTGAGCCACCGTGCTGCCAAAAACTTGGTTAGAGATGCCACAAAGTAGGTGGCAATGCCTTAACCGTATATGTGTTGAAGGCCACTAGGGCCTCTTCCATCCTTGTCACGGGGAGTGCTAACCTTCTCTCCTTTCATACAACACGCTAACATGTAACATGACATGTAGTAAGGTAAAGAAAAGAAGCCTGTGTCTTGAATCAGTGCATGCTTCTTTGATACACTCACGACTGACAGTTCAACGGAGGTGAGGAAGAACCAATGGCTAATGTTTGAAGAGAGCAATGGTGGTTGTAAATCTTTATCTTAAATTTATACAGGTAAAGGTTATTTAGAGCCCTCCTTCAATCCATGTGCTACTTATAGCCTCAATTCCCAGTGTGGACAGGCTGTTGACCCTTTTTCACCCTCTAATGTTCCAGTTTGCTTCAACACTGGCTTTTATAGCAAGGATTTCATTCCTTGGTGCTACCAAGTGAAGTTATGCATTCTGCTATGGGTAATGGATAGGTTCACTGTGGCAGTTCCACCTGCCACATTTTCCTCCCATCATTTAAAACTATTCATATCACAACCACGTTGATCGCTTTACTATTGAGAAACTTGCTGCTCTGCTGCACCTTCTCACTGTGCTAAATGCAGTTCAATGAAACTAATATGCCATAATTATTCTCCTAAAACAATTATTACAATCAACTATTATAAACAACTACTTCCTGATCTTGCCCGCTTTACAGCAGTCACCATGTGTTACCTTAGCTAACCTTATCTTAATGCAGAATAATTTATTTGATCTGTAAGGTATACAAGTATTCTTACAAGCTTTTATTCTGAAGATCTGTCGAGTGAACTTCTGTTGGACAGATTCAGCGGTGGTTGTCAGGCAGACAGTGTGTCGTGACTACATGACTGTAGGAGAGCTAATAATGATGGACAAATACAATCCATTAGAAGGAGAAGCAAGTGTCTGTCAGGTGTTGGCCAGGAGTAAAGAAAGAAGCTGAGTGTGTAGGTCCTGATGGCAAGATTGACTTTGTTAAGATGGTTGGCAGGCAGGTGGTAACTATCCCTCCATTTAGTGAATGTCAACTAAAGTGAAATGCCAAGTGCTAGTAGAGGCTATGCCTAAAGCAAGCCTCCCTAGAGGGGTCTTGGTGGCCAATGTCATCGCAAAGACAACAGGTGGCAAAATTCCAGCCAGAATCATGAATACAAGTGAGAAAACTGTAAAGTTGATGACAAGGTCCTAAGTAGCCACCTTAAGCAAATCGAAGGAAGTGCTTCCAAGAGAAGTAGTGGAGTTTGAGGAAAATGAGGGGGTGTTGCATGTAAAAAGGGCTAAAGTCAGACGAGAGCCAGGCCGTAGAATGCAGGACAGAACCGTTGTCTGCAACTGTCCAAGTAAACACAGACATGCTCACGCCACCAACAGCAACAGCTTAGTGGACTGCTAGCAAGACACAGGGATGTGTTTTCAAGGGATGGACATGACTATGGCTATACAACAACAGTGTCACATAACATTCATGAGACACTGTTGTTGTATGTTGTATCACTATTTCATCGTTTCACCACTCCTGCATATGTGTGTGTGTATGTGTATTTTGGGTCGTCTTCACCCTCTGCATGCATGTGTGGTAAAAAATGTATGACAATAAATGATTCTTCTTCTTCTTCTTCTCATTCCTACTGGGGATGCAGCCCCAATCAAACATAGATATCGCAGAGTCCCACCCTCCCAGGTTTTCCAAGAGTTCAAAAGGCATGTCCAAGATCTTATTAGTCATGGGATTCTCGAAGAGAGTTGTAGCCTCTGGGCATTACCTCCACTGATAGTCATCAAGAAAGATGGAACTGTGCATTTCTGCTGTGACTATAGAAGGTTGAATCAGGTGACATGCAAATATGCTTACCCACTGCCACAAGTGGATGAGTCATTGGATGCTTTAGGCAAAGCACAACTTTTCTAAACATTGGATTTAACTGCAGGCTACTTTCAGGTGGCCATGAGCGAGGAGGTCAGAGAGAAGACTGTCAAAGAGCCATTTGGGCTGTTGGAGTGGACCCGGATGCCATTCGGCCTATGTAATGTTCCGGCCACTTTTCCACGCCTCATGGGGGTGGCGCTTGTTGACTTGACCTTCGACATCCTTCTCGTCTATCTAGATGACATCATAGTGTTCACCCAATACTTTGTCAGCCACTGTGAGAGACTGGACCTGGTTTTCAACTGCTTGAGGCAGCATTGCTTGAATTTGAAATCCAGTAAGTGTTCCCTTCTATGGTCAGAAGTGAAATTCTTGGGGCATGTGATCTCTGCTGATGGAGACACGGTTTGGGTGTTGCGCACCTGGCCTACACCCAAGAATGTGAAAGACGTGGTGCTTGGGTTTATGAGCAACTACAGATGACTTGTGCCATGATTCGCTCACCTGGCAAAACCACTGCATGCGTTGGTTGAGAAAGGGAATAAAGGGAGACCCTCTGAACCCTTCACTTGGACTGAGGAATGCCAAGCCGCACTGGATGAACTGAAGCGCTGTTTGATGTCTCCATCAGTTCTCGCATATCCCGACTTCAGCCTCCCCTTTATCCTGGCCACAGATGGCAGTGGCCATGGATTGGGAGCTGTACTTAAGAAGAAGAAGAAGAATGATTTATTAATCACACATTTTACCACACACATGCGGAGGGTGACACACACACACACACACACACATGCAGGAGTGGCGAACAATGAGATACAGTCTCTGCGTTTATCCCATCCTGGCTGTCCTTCCTCCAGGGGCAGCCAGGATCAGTGGGCAGCCCTCACTTCGTCGGCGCCCGGGGACCAATTCCAGGTGGTGGGTCCATGTCGTGGTCAGGGACAGGACAGGAAGTGTTCTTGTGCTAACTAGAAAAAGGGAGAAGCTGAATGTGTAATGCAAGCCTATGCAAGTTAGGGCTTGAGAGGGTCAGAAAAGAATGACAAAAACTACACTGCGTTTAAGCTGGAACTCACAGAAAATCTTAGGTAATACCTAATGTTCTTCAAGTTTACAGTCATCACCAATCCTAACCCACTACGCTACCTAGAGAAAGCTAACCTTGGGACTATTGAGCAGCGGTGGGTAGCGCAACTGGCAGAGTACAACTTTGAGGTTTGCTACGAGGAAGAACCAGAAGAAACAGACACTGGCAAAGATTTTATTGAAATAAACTCAGAGCAAGTGCGTGCATGCTTGTGGCCAGCTGTCTTGGATAAGAAAACGGAACCTGCTGAATCTGCTGTACAAGTTGTGGTACAGGCAAACATGAAGAAATCAGTTGGTTGATATAGCTGGGACGAAATTGGGGAGCAGCAAAGGAGCGACTCAGTTATTGGGCCTCTTTACCGTGCCATGTCGATAAAGACAAGACTAAGACCCGCTAAACAGCGTGCCATGGAGCCAGAGATGAAACGGCTCTCCAGAAAATGGGAAGGTGCCTTGTTTCGACATATCTATGACCCACGGGACAGAGAGGAAATTTGACAGTTGGTTGTTCCAGAATCCCTGCGGCAAAAGGTGAATGAAAGCCAGCATGAGAGTTATTTTTGGCCGACAATAGACCACAGATGTCCATAGCTGGATTGAGCAGTGCAAACGGTGTACACTGAATAGAGATGTTTTCCGCAAGACCTGAGCCCCCATGACATGCAGTAAGGTTGCTGCCCCATTGGAAGTCCTCGCAATGGACTACACTGTGCTGGAGAGGTCAGCTGGAGACTATGACAATGTGCTGGTCCTCACCGATATGTTCACCAGGATTACGGTTGCTATTCCAACCAAAAACCAGATGGCCAGCACAACGGCAAACGCTCTCTTGAAACACTGGTTTGTTTATTATGGGTGTCCTGCTCGTCTGCATTCAGACCAAGGACAAAGTTTTGAAGCCAGTGTGATAACTGCGAACTGTGCAAAGTCTATGGCATAGCAAAGAGCTGCACAAGCCCTTATCACCTCCAGGGCAATTCCCAGTCCGAGAGATTCAACAGAACAATGCATGACATGTTGAGGACGTTGCCGCCTGAGAAGAAAAGAGCCTTGGAAAACACATCTGCCAGGGTTGGGTGAAGGACTACCATGAACATTCTTGAGGTCTCAAGAATGGAAGAGAATTTATAATCCCATGGGGCTCTAATCAGACCTGGTGACCGTGTGCTGCTATGCAATCACAAACATTGGGGTAGAAATAAGATTCAAGACAAGTGGGAGCCAACAACTTACATAGTTGTGAAACAGAACCACCCAGATGTACCTGTATTTACTATCAGACCAGAGAAGGGAGGTCCAGACAAAGTTGTACACAGAGAACAGTTGAGACTATGCACTTTCCAGTCACCCACAAGACAGCAGACAGCTAGACTCAGGCCTGCAGCACAGTTAGAAACTGATAATGACTGCATGAGCGTTATCTGCACTCCAGCCATGGCACTTGCACCCAATACAGACATAAGGGCACGGCACGGGTAAGCAGATGAACTAGGCTCAGAGAACAATAATGGTAGTTTTTTTTTTTTAATTTTTATGATTTATTGATCACACATTTTACCACACACATGCAGAGGGTGACACACACACACATGCAGGAGTGGTGAACAATGAGCTATAGTCTCTGCTTTTATCCCATCCTGGCCATCCTTCCTCCAGGGGCAGCCAGGAGCAGTGGGCAGCCCTCACTGGTGTACAAATGTATCTTGTTTCAAATGACGCGGTTGCCGCGGGGGCAGCATTGCTGCAAGTGAATATATACAGGTAAATACAGCCCGTATTTGAACACGGATTGCTGGGGTCATCAAGGAAGGCGAGTTTGAGTTCAAGTTGGTGTTTGAGGAAGACCTGCCTTGTCAGCTCCAGTTCTCACTGTCCGGCCAGGGAGTGGAAGTTGAGCAAGCGCAAGAGCCAAATTTCTGAAACGTCCCTTTCCTATATCAAACCATTATTTGTATGCAATATTGCAATTTATTATTATTACCATATTATTAGTACCATGTTTTTATTACCATTGCAACCACAAATGTATTCTGTATTATTATTCACAAATGTATTATTGGCATTATTTGTATCTGAACATCAGATCACTGATCACAAAGTGCACTGCAAACAGAGTGCAACAATAGATTGTGTTGTATTTACATGGATTACGGTCGACGGCAAACCGGAAGTTCCGTACAGAAAGTGAGGAGCCGACGCTACTGCGCATATCTGCTGCTGCGCTGCAGTGATGGATCACTGGAATATCGCACTAAAATAAAAATTCGTGGATTAATATAATGATTGTTTTTTCTACTTATTTATCTATTTATATTTATTTATTATCACTACCAGGAAACAGATCTTTTTAGACGCACCACTGGGTCACTGGTATAGATTATTATTTATTTTTTGTTTGTTTGTGCACATGCACATGTTAAACTGACATGTTGTTTCTTGTTTTTCAGGGTTCAGCAGGGGGGAATGAAAGGTATACAAGTAGAGAAAAAATGGCAGAATGAGAAAACAGTGCGAGTTCGTGTCTCAGAGATGGCCATGGACTGAAAGCGACAGAAGACAGGATTCGTTAAAGAAGAAGAAATACACGTTTCAAGCTGATTTATGTTACCAGCCATTAGCCAGTTAAGTGTTTGGCGTGGTGTGCCTGTATCGTGTGTGGGGTTCAAGTCGGAGAGGAGCCAGTGAGAAGACCCGGGAAAGTTGCGCCTGCGGACAGACGGGGTGGATATTTGGATGTGTTGAGTTGAACGGAGTTCATTGGGGATCAGGCAGGAGTTCCATCTTGAGGTCTTCACTTCAGGCAGGAGTTCCATCTTGAGGTCTTCACTTCAGGCAGGTGTTCGGTGGTGGATGTCAGGCAGACAGCGTTCGTGACGTTCAACCAAGGGTTTCCCTGCTATCCAGACTACATTCTCCTGGTGACTCATCTCATCCATCTCTGCTTATCTCAGCAGACAGGTATTTCGTACTTATTTCTATTTTTATACCAAGGACCAAGGTATGTTGATTTTATGTCCTCTTGAACTGAAGGTGAATGTTTGGCTGATTCAGTCCAATCTGTTATTTAGTGGATGACTATCTGCTACTGTGCATGGGACTTTACTCATGGGAATTCAGAAACATGGACACTTTATGGACTAAGACAAAGGTTTAAGTTTAGACACTGTGTTCCATACAGGAGAATAAGTGGAATATTTGGTTTCCTATGTGAACTGTTGAATATTCACTGGTTTTGTTATAAAAATTGTTTTGTAAGAAAAGAGTGAATTGCATTTCTTTCATTTCTTTCTTTATTTGGAAACTAGATACGTTTATTACAAGTAACCTTAAACTGAAACTAAGAAAAAAGAGTAATGAAAGTTTATTTAACTAGAGTGAATAGCTAAGTCATTATTGCTCAGTATATTGGTTCATGTTGTTGGTTAAGGACTTACTTTGGAGTAGGGGCGTCCCACCTATCCTGCTAGATATGGGAAGGGGGGAGGGTTTGTACTGAAGTTAGTATGAGTTAACAGGCTAATGCACATGTACACTCCAGGTAGCTGCTGTGTCAGAAAGAGGTTCTGGAGCCCACCTTACCATACCTGATAGTGTTAACATTAATAACACTGCAACTCAGGATAGGTAAAACATACTTACATACGTAGGTAACGAGATCAGTTGTATTGGGGGGATGGGGGGACTTTTAGTCTCTCAATCATTCCAGGTAAGCAAGTAATTGTTACACCTCTACAAGATGGTGGCTTAATTCCCCCTGCTGCAGATCATTACAGATGTTGCAAAATCATGATGTCCCAACAATCAATCTACCAAATGCTGTTAAAAGAGAGACAAAGACATACATGGGTAAAAAAGCCATTTCATTGGTATTTGCAACTGAATCATTTCCATGACAGCCATTCGCTTGATAAATGTAGGCCTCCTCCCTTCTAATTGAACTTTTTTTTTTACTGTCTGACTTACCATAACTCTCTTCCAAAAGTTAAAACAGCAGTTTGAAAATCCATCCTTTCATGCAGCGTAAGGACATTTTTTTACTATTGTTAAATCTGAGGTTCTTTTGGATGTGTTTTTATTTAGCCCTCTATGTGTAAAATGTATGGGGGCTGTGGACAAGCATGCTGTGCATCCCACACTTTTGAGGGACAAAACACACACATAACTCAACATCATCTGACGTCATTATTTCAGACTTGTGACTAATAATTAAATTCATTATAATGGAGCATGTGACTCTTTCAGCATCTATACTAGCCAACAGTCATGAGACTGAACTGAATGGATGCGTTTTGAAAGCAACTGAATGTTGTTGCTGTGTGCATGCATGCACACACACAGCCACGACTACACTCATACGCCTCGTACTCGTACGCCTTTAATCAGTCAGTATTTATGACCAACATTTATGAGCGTGGCTAGTCTGATCTGATTGGCTTCACATGCATCCATTTTTCGTGCATTTGTCAAGACACACAACAGTGTTGCAGTGCTTGTCAAATACGGACATCAACAACAAGCCTTCCTCCTTTGGGAAATCAGGGTTATTCATCACCTTCAAGACAGCGCCACGCCCTGCATGGTCAACAAGTTGCTTGAAGGAGGCTTTTCTAACCAGAGTTGCCATTTGTCCGGGCACTTGGCTTTGCAGCAAGTCCTCTCATCCTGCATTTGTAGAAAATACAAACATCAAGGTTCGGCCAGTAGGGCCATTAGCAAATTTGACTATCGAGCCAATGCCAGGCAACAGGAGCCCGACTGATGAATTGGTCAAGTGTTCCTCTGAGACCGTTTTCACAGTGAGCAGAATTCAGACCTAGAGATCGGCCTGTGTGGCTATGCGCCTTCACCAAAGCAGTATGTAGTATACTGTGTAGTGTATTGGAGAGTATTTTTATTCACTGTTCAAATGACTTTCTTGGAGTGTAGTGAATTCATTTGAAATTCTTTAAAAATAAATGCTACGATATGTAACTTGATGACATTTATATCAGCTATGCCATAAGAATTTAATACGGACACCTGCAATTGTTGCCTCGTCTCCTGTGTGTCGTACCTCACACCTACATAATGGCCCTGTTTACACTTGGCATTAACATGCGTCCTGGGCAATACGAGCTCAAGTGGCCAAAAAAAGTGAATCTGTTTACGCTTGGCATTAAAATGCGTCACCACATGCGTCTCGAGAGATCAGATCTCAACTTCCTCGCTCTACATGCAAATAAACACATACATCATTTCAGTTCGCAAAGACCAAATTCCAAGACCGTGGTGCTGTACAGAGTGACACCTCCAGACTCTTTAACCCTCAAGGTTTTTCTAAAGGTTGGGTGTGGTTGGTAATTCACTGACTTGACTGCTTTTACATAGTTATGTTTTGGGCTGACCAGATAACTGTGAGACCAAAATATGTACACATGCACTAGCATTGGAAGCAGGAGAGCTGAAAATTGTCACCGCACAGAAGACAAAAAAGACTAAAGAGATTATGAAACACATTACTAAAGATCACTTACACTCAGCCAGTCAATGTCATTTATTTCGGGAAGCCTGGTGATGGACATGGACATGATATATTTTTTTGGTCGTTGTGGTTGGGAGGAAGTGGGTTCTCCACCCCACACCTACACACACACACATTGAAAAGAAACCTACACCTGCACACCCGCCAAATATCGTTGTACCAGGATTTCCAAAGTTGCAAAAAACAAAAACACGTCAATCCTCACAATACCAACACACACAGCACAATTATACATTTACATCTCTATGCATAGCCTTACGTGGCTTTAAGTTTCATCAAATTACAAAATGAAATGAAAAAGAAAACAAAGCTGTAGATAATGACAGTTATGACACTTTGTTGACTAATTGAATAACTGCATGATCATTTGGTTACTTGCACCTGCATCTTTGTAGCAAATAGAACCACAGTTCTACCCGTTCTCCCCGAATGTTTATCACTGAATGTTTTCCCCCGTCGGATGTACTGTGTGTGATGTGTCTGACACATCAATCTGACATGCTGTCACGGCCCGACCATGGCTACAGTTGTTTCCCTTGTGTTTCCATGTGTTTCCCTTTTCCCTTGTGCCTCCTCTCTTCCCTGTCTGTCTTTTTGTGTGTATGTTGGCGTCGGCGTGGCTTCCCGTCCTCACTTTCCCAGCCCCCTGCTCCACCAGCAGGCCAACTTAATCTCTGTAAAATCTTTGTGTTGTGCCATTTAGCAAATGCTAACCAATCTCTCCTTGTCCAAGAATCATCTCGCTCCTGCCTAACTGCTTCACTTCCATGCGACCCGCCCGGTCTTTCCTCCTGCTGCCACTGGATCCCTTTCCCCTTCTTCACCCCCAGGCCACAACTCACCCACAAATAAAATGTTTTCCTTTTTACACATCTCTGAGTCTGTGTCCTGCTTTTGGGTCCCTCCTGAGTCCGTAACAGAACAATCTGGCCAGCATGGACCCAGCGAACATGGACTCCCTCCGCCTGGCTCACACCAACAAAAGCTCTCTCATGGGCCAGCATGATCAGTATCTCCTTGACCTGGTGGAGTCACTCTGCTGACTCGGGGTGGAATGATGAGGCGCTTTAAATGGGCTTCGCAAATTCGTAAAGGATGAGTTAGCGGCCAAGCATGAGTCTGCTAATCTTGATTCTTTAATTTCCCTGGCTACCAGACTAGATAATCGCCTCCATGAGCGTCATGGCGAAAAGTCTATTCGCCAGCCACCTCTGCCCACTTCTCGCTCCTTCCCTCCACCTCTGATGAGAGCAGGTCCAGGCCCTTCCCCAGTCTCTTGTGTTTTCCCCAGCTCCAACATTCCCACTTCCCCAGGAGAGGAACCCATGCAGCTGGGTCTGGCCCGCCTCTCCCCAGTTGAACGTCTCAGAAGAATGGAGGCTGGGGAGTGCAACTACTGCGGTCAAGCCGGCCACTTCCTCACCACCTGTCCCCAAAAGGGTGAGACTCACCAGTAACAGTGGGGGTTCTGGTGAGTCCAACTACCTCTTCTCCTGCCCCTCGACCCCGACTGTAGCTGGAGGCCATGCTGTGCTGGAACCAACAGTCTGCCCGCCTTAGTGGACTCCGGAGCTGACGAGAACTTTCTAGACGTTAATCGCCACTGAACCTTTAACGGTTCCCTTGAAAGCCGCAGTTCCCCTGAAAGCCGAACATCCATTTATTGTGTGGACAGACCACAAGAACCTGGCCTACATTCAATCAGCAAAACGCCTCAACTCCCGTCCGGCTCGCTGGGCATTGTTCTTTGGTCGCTTTGCTTTTACTCTCACTCCCAAAAGAAAACTCCCAAAAACCCTTTGGGAAAAGGAAGAAACCTGGGGAAGGGTGTACAGAAGGAGGAGTCCCCCTTCCAGGATGACCAGGCTGCAATGGATGCCGAGTGGGCAACAGTATTATGAATCATACACAGCAACATATATACAACATAGGCAACATACAAATCATAGGTTATTGTATGTATATACTAACTATTAATGTACTATACAATGTTATAGTTAGACAGTATGAGAGTCCATTAGCTGGAGCAGGGCGCCGAAGGTAGATGCCTCCAGGGCTGCAGGTCAAATATATGCCTCCAGGTCAGGTAAGTGCCTCCAGGGCTCCTCCACCACAGCAAGCGGCTGCGGAGGAGATGGAAAGAGAGCGGCAGAATACAGAGGGCCAAAAGACAGACGCCAAGTACCAGTGCTAAGATGAGAGATAGGCTAACAGGGTATGTGTGATTTATCAAATGCAAGGCTGTAAAAATGAGTTTTT
>OMKR01096156.1:0-10964 GCA_900302355.1 Cyttopsis rosea
AATATAAATCAAAATACAAACCGTTTGAAGACAATAAAGAAATAGATAAATAGACTTTTTAAATTAATTAAATATATAAACAAATAGATAGATTAAAAAATAAGTAGATAAACAAATAAACAAACAAACAAACAAATAAATAGATAAATACATAGACAGATAAATAAATAAATAAATAAATAAATAACAAAAACATTGAAATAGAAATGCTTCTCCGGGGCAATCGTCTATTTTTCACAATCACAAATGATGTTTTTTCCTCTTTTTGTTTGAAGAGAAAATACGTCGATTGTCAATGACGTCATATTTCTGCGCCTGTGTTTTCGTTTCGCTCGGCATCCGGTGCAACATATCGGTAAATTCACTCAGAATCATCTCTCTATGAGCGCTGCGGTGAAATTAGAACCAACCCCCTGCCTGTGGTCTATTGTATTAATGTATTGGTTGGGTGATCGTGGGTTGAAAACGATGTTTTTCCTGTTGCTTCAGACATTCTTGTTACAATTTGTGATGGGAAAAGCTAGCTATCGTTAGCTGCCCATGGTGTGCAAATGGTGGCATTTCGTTGTGAGGTCTGGGGTTTAGAGAGCGTAGACAGGGGCTGGTGGCCAAGTGGCTAGAGCCGGTACTGAGTGTAGAGATGTGACCTATCGCTTGTTTGGCTTTAGGGTTTGCATCATGGTGGTGTTCCCGAGCTCCCTGACGGAGGAGGAAGAGTCCCTGCAGAAGAAGTATGCAAAGCTAAAGAAGAAGGTAACAGTCTGACACTATGGTGCCACCAATAGAGAATGTGGACTTTGACGGTTGCTATGGGTTGCTATGGACTCCGGTCGCCATTTTGGGAGGATCGCTTCCATTCAATTGCGTAGTGAAGTGGCTAAAATATACGAATTGTACAAAAATGGAGAGAGGAAGGGAGAAAAAGAAAGGTGGAGGTTTCACACAAGATGGTTCCAACATTTTGTGAGGCAGCTCTTCACCTAACAAGACTCCCAAGCCGTCTTTTAACTCAAAGGTTTGCAGACTGACATTCCCAGTCAATGCGAGTGTTCCTCCCAATATGGCGGCTTGCTCCAGCAATGTATCGTCAGTATCACGTTCTCTATAACCTTATTACTAATACCATAGCCACGACCTGACACACTGAAAACGTGTGTGTGTGTGTGTGTGTGTGTCTATGTGTGAACAGAAAAAAGCCCTGCTCGCTCTGAAGAAGCAGAGTTCCACCAGCCAGACCAACCAGAGTGGCTTAAAACGAAGTAAGTGACATATGACATAATGTAAGTGCATTTTCTCCAGTGGTGGAAAGTACTTTGTTACTCTACTTAAGCACATTGTTCATGTATCTGTACTTGCCTAAGTATATTCAGTTTCGGAGACGTGGACTGTATATGAAGATCAGCAATCGGATGCATCATACTGCTGATTTAGGATGGCTCGTCAGTGATTCATTAGGTTCATATCTTTGTTTTTAATATTACTATTTATCACTACGACACCACATGTTCTATTTTATTGTATATTGTAAATCAGGATGTGCCTGAGCACTCATCTGCAGAAGAAAAGGTCCGGAGGTACTTTATGAAGTCTTATATAGGCTCTGTTCTATCAGGGCACTTTTACTTATAATACTTTAAACACGCAAGAGCAGGTACTTATCTACTTACAGACTTTTACAAAGTCCAAATGACAATGTGGTATTTTAATGTTGGGGTATTTGTAACTTTATGTGCGTAAAAGGTCTGAGTACTTCTTCCACCACTGATTTAGTCTTTCTCAGCCTGAAAGGTGAAGATTTGTCTTTCAGAAAGATAGAAAGCACCATCTTCATCACTAGTGCAATACATATTAAGTTTGGCTAATGTTTTTTGACAGCATTGACAGACCAGCCCGTGGTTGATACAGCAACGGCGACGGAGCAGGCGAAGATGCTGATCAAGTCGGGGGCCATCAGCGCCATCAAGTCTGAGAACAAGAACTCGGGCTTCAAACGCTCTCGGACGCTTGAAATCAAATTGAAGGTGAAAGTCATTCAATATGTGGTGTTTCATAATGGCTAAAATATCAGCTAGAGACAACGTGACACACTGTACTTATGTTCCCATCAACGGTATGCAAAGGACTATTAATTTCAATGCCAAAAGGCCCCTAAAAATCAGAGTTTGCACTAGGAACTGAATTTATTTATTTATTGTGATCATAATGCATTTGCAATTAGTCTAGAGCAAATGGCATTCACACACAAAACTTGAAATGTTGTGATTAATCCTCTTCCACTGTGTACTAATTGAAGAAAAAATAAATCTGCTTCTTTTGCAGGACCCTGAAAAAGGCCCAGTCCCTGCTTTCTTACCATTCCAGAGAAGTGTCTCTACAGACGAAGAGCAACCAGAGGTAAAGTAACATGCATATATTGTTGTATTGTTGTTGAAAGTCTTTCTAAAATATAGTCATCTCAAACTCACATTATGGTTCTGTATTCACGACACAAGAAATTTGCTCTGATTGTTGATACATTTTCCTTTCCTCGTCCAGTCAAGCAGGAGAGCCCATAGGAAATCCCTGTACGAAAGGTAACATCCAAATCCGTAACCGAGAAGATCAGATCAGTGCATGCACTCTGTGTTGTTCAACATCTTCAACATCTTCTTTTTACATCTTCTCCCCCAGCTTCATCAGCTCTGGGGACCGTTCCCGAGACGAGGATGACTCGGGTGCCGTGCCGCCCAGCCGCGACGCTGACCGAGACCGCGACCGGGAGAGAGACCGCGACCGGGAGATGGACCGAGACAAAGAACGGGAACGGGAACGGGAACGGGACCGGGACCGTGACCGTGACCGGGAAAGGGACCGAGACCGAGACCGGGAAAGGGACCGAGACCGGGAACGAGAGAGAGACCGCGACCGAGGCAGAGACAGAGACCGCGAGCGAGACCGCGAGAGGGATCGAAGCAGAGACAGAGATCGAGACCGCAACAGGGACCGGGAGAGAGAAGGACCTTTCAGACGTAAGGAGCAGCTGCTTGTTGTTCCGTGCGGAGTCCATGACCCCACTCTCCTTCAGAGTGGGGTGATAATATCACGATCACACAATTTCATAACATACAACATAGCAAAAAAAGTCTGTATCACCATACTCCAATTTTCTGAACTTCTTGGACTTCAAAATCAGTGAGCATTAGGTGTGATCGGTCTACGCTAAATAGAGCCCAATCTCCATCTCAGAAAATGCCATTAATAATGTCAGATGAAGGCCACTATTAAACCTCTTTGAGTGCCTGAGAAAATCTTCAGTGTTTAGCTTCAATTAAGTTTTTCTTTCTTTTCAATCCTGGGTTTCTTTACGACAAAATAAACCAACTAGGCTATGATATAGACCAGTGATTCTCAAAATGGGGTCCGTGGCACTTAGTCGGGGTGTCGTGAAATGATTATGAAGGGGTACATTTTTTAATTTTTTAGAAATATAATATTTTTATGCAATGTATAGACGTATATAATTATCTCCATTTAGACAAACAAATCCCGCCTCCTCGCCACCTGTGCGCTTGCCTGTCTCTTTAGTACATTTTTACAGTAATCTTGATTTGTGTTATATTTTGTGTCGCTACAATGTTACTTGTTTATTTAATTGATGTTAATTGATTTGAATACATTGTTTTTATATTCTGTATTTTGAAATGGTGCAATACAAATATTTCTAAGACATTTCCCTTCAATGTTTTTCCACGCGTAGCAGGGTGAAAAATAGGCCTAATATCAAATTACTTTTTGGCACATACGTGAGGGGGTGCTCTATTTTCTCTCATATAAAGGGGTCCTTGCTTGAAAAAAGTTTGACAACCCCTGATATAGACATCTACTAAACGAAACTTGACCCAAATCTAGCCACGAGTTAACCAAATAGGCATCGAATAGACAGCTTCTCAACCAATAATTTCTCACTGGAGAAGCATTAAGCCAATAATGTTGTACATCTTTGAATTTGTCAATATTTACTGTTCTTTTCACAGCCAAAAATGTGTTGACACATTAAACTAAATTATTCTCGAACTGCCCCAGAGGAAGCCACTTCCCCTTGAGCCCTTCCTGTTTTGCTGCTCAGGCCATGAGCCGCCTCGAGAGCGGAAGTCTGCGTTTGCAGTTGAATAGTTTTTCTCCTTTTGCTGTTTGTTCAAGGCTCCGACTCATACCCTGAGCGGAGGGGCGTGCGTAAGGGGAACACTGTGTATGTGTACGGCTCAGGGCTCGTGGAAGATGGCCTGCGCTCAGCCTTCTCTCAGCACGGCAACATCATCGACATCACCATGGACAACCCACACAAGTACCTGACAGATTTTGAACCTAGCGCCGTTTTTAACCGCCGACTTTAATATAAGACCACTTAAAATTAAGACAACACAAATTGACCCTCAACTGTTGATTTATTAAAAAAAACATTTTTTCCCATCAGACAGCAACAATATGTATAACATTGTTAGTACTACTCTATATCGTTATTTCCTTCCCTGTATTAAGAGTTTTTAATGTGTTTTTACCTCCTCTAGCTGTGCGTTCATCACCTTTGAGAAGATTGAATCTGCAGATCAGGCTGTTGCTGAGGTTGGTAACATCTCTTCTATCACAGTATACTCCCATTTCCATTTTGGAGCAAGTTAAAACTCCATGTGACAAGGCCGTTTGCTTTAAAAAAGGGTAAATGGAGGCAATATTAAAAATGTGAGCCATCATCAGGAAATGTGTCGGAGGATGTGTCGGTATGGTCCATTTTGAAGAGCTATCTCCATTCCTTACAAGGTGCATGTTTTGAAAAGAAAAGCTTGTGTATGCCGCAAAACCAGTCCAATTTCACAAAGAATGCTTGGAGTAGATTTGGAGTCATGGCATAGAAACGACCACTTTAAATAGTCTTATTTTGTATCGATGACACTGGTAGGTAAACAGTGATCAGCATACCTTCCTGAAAAAAACTCTTGATTCTTGTCTCAAACCCTCTGCCTCCTCTTCCGAAACCATGTAAATATAACGGGGAGCTTCCTGATCTCCTTTCACAATGTTTTCCTTTCACAGCTGAATGGAAGCACCGTGGGGGACGTCCACATCAAAGTGAGCATCGCCAAGAAGCAGCCCATGCTGGATGCAGCCACTGGCAAATCTGTGTGGGCTTCTTTGGGTAAATCTTCATTCTACGATAACATTAAGCCTGGCCCACACTACAAGATTTTTCAAATCTTAACAGATTTTGAAAATGTGACCCCAGACGTAACGGCATATCATGATAAATTTAAGTTTTGTTCCTATAATGTGTGGAGAGCAACGATTTGCCCAAACAGCACCACACACTAACAGATTCCATTCACCAAAGATTTGACATGGAGGTGTGGCTACGCCAGATTACTAGACTCCCGACTCTCAAAACCAGAAATCTCGCGAGAGTAAACAAACATGGCGGAGGACGGGCTAGAACTAGCGATGCTATTTTATGCACTATTCTTTTTACAGAAAATCCAAATCCAAAATCCAAAAAAACAATGGATGACATGGACTGTACTGCTTTATGCTTCGGAGCATTTGGCATTTGCCGCCATGGCTGCTATTGTGTTTAGGACTTGTTCCGTTTCAGTCAGCTTGGCTCCCAATTGGCTCTCGGTCTTTCCCACGTGTTAATCCACAGCCTGCGTCCCCGGGGTACCCCCCCACACCACAGGACATCGGATCCTAAATATTGAACATGTTTAATACTTGCAATTGGTGCCACCAGGACCGACTTCCAAGCAGATCAGGGGGAAGTAAAGAACACTTGTAACATCCCTCACAACGCAGGATAATCTGACACGATAATCTTTAGAATTCGTTCGCCACTCCTGCATGTGTGTGTGTGTGTGTGTGTGTGTGTCACCCTCCGCATGTGTGTGGTAAATGTGTGATCAATAAATCGTTCTTCTTCTTCTTCTAGAAGCATCAAAAAAATTGCTCACGATTGTGGGAAGGGGGGGAATCTGGGCCAAAATTGGCTTTATTATCTTGTTGTACCCTGCGTTAGACATACTGTCTCTCTCTGGTGCGCTGTACGCTAACCTCGGCTCTTCTCTGCCTCTTGCAGCCGTGCAGAACAGTTTTAAAGGCTCCCACCGGGACAAGAGGAACCAGGTCGTGTACAGTGAAGATTTCCTCTGAGACTGTTTTGTTTTTTCATCTTTACTATAATGCGTTTTTTTTGTAAACTGTTAAATGTTTGTGTGTTATGATTCATGATAGATATAAACATTTGTGTTTTCTTTTTGGATCAGAATGCGAGTATGGCTGTGATCTGGTAACTATTTGTTTTGTGAGCTTAATAAAATATATATAAAAAATAATATCAAGACGTGATGCTTTCATGGTGCCGTGAATCAAAATGGGTTGGAACTCACCATTGTTCCATCCCTTCATATGGAATGTTTGGATTGTGCTTCAAAATAAGCATTCTTCACGTTACTTTCTGAACATATTAAGATTTGTCAAATTGTGCAGTTTTGTGTCATCACATACAACATAATTTAGAAATGTAAATGTATTTAAAAAATGAAAATGTTTTACAATAATTTTATTTAAAGTTACTTTCACACAAATTTTGGTAATCCAAACTTCACAACCACATAATATTTGATTAAAACCCACTTTTCAACATGAAAGTTACAAGAATTGTGTAGTAGTATAAGAAACCGTTGACTTTTATCTGTTTTTATCTTCATGGTAAATCTGGGCGTCTGCAGGTACTTAAGTCTTAAAATCCTTAAGTCTCAGTTTCATATATGCATTTTAGGACTTAAGTCATTAAATATTCTTAAATTTGAAGAATTGTTGATTTCAACAAACGTTTCATCCCTTTTAACTTTTTGTCAAAATTAGTCAAGATCTTCCACATCAGTCAACATTTGTGATGTTACAAGGGTTTTGTAACATCATTAACCATTGAATATTTGAGAGATGATTTGTCCAAAAATGTATATACAATTTTGTTGAAATTTATCTTAAGTTTTTTTTATATTCAATTCACTCTGAAGCCTGCAGACACCCTGGTAAATGGACTGTTTTGTTTTCCTGTTAAAAATGAAACCTTTTAGCGCAAGATAAAAGGAAAAAGATGCCGTGTGAAGCTTTAACATCAAGTCTGAATGAATCACTGCTTTGGTTTATCCGTCTAGATGCAAACATGAATTTCTATGAATTAAGACTTGCAATACAGGCTCATTCTAAGGCATTCTTCTTGTTTGTTACTCACTAACATCATACCTCCCTATAGCCAGACAAGTCGTTCAAATACACTTTTTCACAGTTTATCGGCAGTACATCCGACCTACAAAGCTACAGGTCCTTTTTCTTTAAAGGGAAAGTCGTATTTTAGAGGGCAAGGTGTGACAAATAAAATAGTTGCTAGAAGCAAATCTTTGTTTCAGAAGGTGCAGATCGAGTAATAAAAAATTTGCACGTGAGGCATAATGAATGGGGTCATGGGGTTCATGAAGGTTTGGATTTAAAAGGGCAACAACCTCCGCCCTACCCCTACCCCCACGACTCTACATCTGTGACATTTGCTCACTGACTGGACATTCCTTCTCTTCTTCTCGGATTCCTTTCACCACTCCTCCGTTCTGCTCCCTCTCCCGCTCCTCCTGCTCGTGGAGGAAGTTCTGCCCCGTGGTCTTCCCGTGCTGCTCTTTGAGGTGGCGCCGTAGCGCCGGCTTGTGGGCGAAGCGAGCGTGGCAGTAGGCGCAGCGGTGTGGCCGCTCGCCGCTGTGCAGGTTCATGTGGTCGATGAGCGTGGACTTCTGGGTGAAGGTCTTGTAGCAGAGCGGGCACTGGTGGGTCTTGCCCGCCCCGCGGTGCACAGCCATGTGGCGGGTGAGGTTGGCGTGGTGGTGGAAGTGCTTGCCACAGCAGGGGCAAGCGTACAGCAAGTGGGTGGAGCGCGAGTGGATGGCGAGGGAGTGGGCGGAAGGGAACGTCATGCCGCAGTGCTCGCAGATCACCGGTCCCGAGACGTTGGAGGTGGAGCCCACCACCGCCACCGACTCGTCTCCCCCCTGCTCCGATGGGCCGCCCCCCAGCCCAGAGCCTCCCTCTCCGGCGCCATCACTGGGCTCTTCCAAGCCGTACTGGGCCAAACCGCTGGCCGCCATGGGGGAGCCATCGTCTCCCTGCGCCTCCCCCATGCCAAAGTCCATCCGAGGAAGTTCCACCGAGTGATAATTCTCTGCCTTCAGCCCCTCTTGGCTGTAGTCCACCCCAAAACCGCCTGCCAGCCCAGCGGTGGCCAAGGACCACAGGTCCGGGGACAGGCCCAGAGGCCTCCTCTCCTGGGAGGAGACCCACTTCCTCCTCTTGAACCCCCTACCCCGCCCTCGCCCCCGACCTACTTTGGGCTCGGCCAGTCTGTGTCTGAAGGCGCGGAGTCCCGCCGCTGGGAGTCCGTCCCTCGAAAGGCCGCTGACATCGAGGTTATGGTCTGTCAGATTCAAATCGCGTTCACCTCCGCCTCCTTCCAAGACGCTGTCCATCTCTGAGTAGCCAGTGGGGCCTCGCTCCTCCTCCCCGTCTCTCCTGCCTCCTGCTCTCTGCTCCTCCTCGGGAATATACACTGTGAACACGTCGTAGTCTTGCCTGGTCTCCTCTTCCTCATCTGACGCATTGATCTGCAAGTTTAATAGGAGACTAGTGTAAGGCGTGGAGTCTGTGTGATGTAATGCTGCAGTGGAATTAATACAATTGAAAGACGTAGATACAACAAAGTCCCCCTTGAGAGACTAAGCTGAGGAGGAACTGGCTGAGGAACCCTAGGGGCCGTGGACCCCAGTTTGGGAACCGCTGAACTAACCTACTAGCCAAATCAAGATGGAATTAACAGGTTGGGTGTTATATATTGTCAACAGATAATACTTGGCTTTAAAATTAGTTTGTCTGGCAATTTCCTCATCATACACTCCATTCAATCGTTTTGGTCTCTATCAGTAATTTGGCCCCCACCTACCTTAATACAGGGCTCGTCCAGCAGTGGACTGTCATGGTGGTTGCTGCCTTTCGTCTGATTGTCAGTAATGCTTTCATCCAGGGAGCCGGCTGCAGGGCTGCGCTGCTGCACGGGCGAGGAGCGGCCAGCAGGGGGCGACATGGAGGCGACAGAGTGAGCGACGCCACTGACAATCACAGGCGTGGACTGACTCTCCTCTCCCTTAATCTGGAGACGAAAAATATAAATAACTACAAGCTGACTAGATAGATGTGAATAGTATTCCTGTGGCAGGGTTAGGGCGGAGCTATTTTATCTTTACAATATTGATATTGTGACTGGATCTGGTCTGGGACTTTGGTTATTGTCTTTAAAGGTACAATATGTAATTTCTGCCGCTAGGGACGCCATATTGGAGCGGGCAAGACCGGCCTGTAAACAAATACAAGTAAACGGGGTATCTGCGGTTTTTCTGGATAAAAAGTACTGTAATGTTTACATTTCTCAGCCGATTTCAATGAGTCGTTTTTATATTCAAGGGTTTATGATCTACGTGGAGTAGAAGAAACAACTTTTATTTCAAAACTTTTTTCTACTGCACGTAGAGGGACCTGTCCAATATGACGCCGACGTTGACGTACGATCCAAAGGCCAAAGGGGATGTGACAGGCGACCTAATGAAACGCTCCGTTACCAACATTAAAATTACGGATTCCTCTGGGTTTGAAGATTGTTGGAAATATTTGGGATAATGTAAGTACACAACTCAACAAAATATCTAACATAGGTCTAGTCGTTTTTAGACATTTTAATACGGAAGAGTTACATATTGTACCTTTAAGGCTGCATTACAGTAAAGTAATGCAATTTTTTCTGAACCTCGAAAACTGTTCTAATCAACGCCTCTACCTGCTTGATCATAATACCTACATTACTATTGTAATAGTAACAGCCCCCTGTGAAAGTGGAAGTGAAACTAGGTCCTTTTAGGCCCATCATGAATATGCCTGAATGTAGCTGAATGTAGACGAGTTCTATCACATACAAACATACAGTGGTGTGAAAAAGTGTTTGCCCCCTTCCTGATTTCTTATTTTTTTGCATGTTTGTCACACTTAAATGTTTCAGATCATCAAACAAATTTAAATATTAGTCAAAGACAACACAAGTAAACACAAAATGCAGTTTTTAAATGAAGGTTTTTATTATTAAGGGAGAAAAAAAATCCAAACCTACATGGCCCTGTGTGAAAAAGTGATTGCAGCAAAACAGCCCCAGACCATCACACTACCACCACCATATTTTACTGTTGGTATGATGTTCTTTTTCTGAAATGCGGTGTTACTTTTACGCCAGATGTAATGGGACACACACCTTCCAAAAAGTTCAACTTTTGTCTCGTCAGTCCACAGAGTATTTTCCCAAAAGTCTTGGGGATCATCAAGATGTTTTCTGGCAAGAATGAGACGAGCCTTAATGTTCTTTTTGCTCAGCAGTGGTTTTTGTCTTGGAACTCTGCCATGCAGGCCATTTTTGCCCAGTCTCTTTCTTATGGTGGAGTCATGAACACTGACCTTAACTGAGGCAAGTGAGGCCTGCAGTTCTTTGGATGTTGTTGTGGGGTCTTTTGTGACCTCTTGGATGAGTCGTCGCTGCGCTCTTGGTGTCATTTTGGTCGGCCGGCCACTCCTAGGAAGGTTCACCACTGTTCCATGTTTTCGCCATTTGTGGATAATGGTTCTCGCTGTGGTTCGCTGGAGTCCCAAAGCTTTAGAAATGGCTTTATAACCTTTTCCAGACTGATAGATCTCAATTACTTTCTTTCTCATTTGTTCCTGAATTTCTTTGGATCTCGGCATGATGTCTAGCTTTTGAGGATCTTTTGGTCTACTTCACTTTGTCAGGCAGGTCCTATTTAAGTGACTTCTTGATTGAGAACAGGTGTGGCAGTAATCAGGCCTGGGTGTGGCTAGAG
>OMKR01096158.1:0-14100 GCA_900302355.1 Cyttopsis rosea
CTAAGTGAAATACAGTTGCACCGCAGCGTTTCCGTAGCGGCCCAATGTAGATTTTCGACAAGATTCTGTCTGTCTGTCCTGCGAACAACACAAATGACCAAAGTCTTCCCAACTTTCCCAAAGCTAAATATCACCACACAGCACAATAATAATAATAATAATAATAATAAAGTAAATACCTGGGAAGGTAAAAATAAATAAATAAATAAGGGGGATGACTGTGTTAAAATATGTCATCAATTTGGGATAATGGGTTTCTTCCTTGTATAACATATATCTATTATATATAAATAAAATAAATATTTTTTTATGTAATCTTTAATATTTTAAAAATATAAGCTATATTTTAAAATGAATGTATTAGAAAAATGTCTCCATTTCACACAAATTCTACATCCAGTCAATGATCTTATATCTGGATTTACACTGTAAAACAAACAAAACAAAAGATTATTGGTTTAAGAACCACGTTCCGAACTATCCAGATAAGAATGTAATTATTACTTATATAATAATAAAATAGGACTGACGTTGTGCGGGCAGGTGCGTGGCCGCCGCCCTGGTCCCGGCTCCGGGCTCCTGCAGCTCCAGCTCCATGTAGTTGAGCAGCTTCTTGGACGTGGGGCTGATGGGGATGTTGACGTAGGTGGCGCCGTCGCCGCGAGGTCTCTCGCAGGGCACGGGCGCCTCGGGCGGGAAGACAAACACCACCCCTGGCGATGGAAGACGGGAGGTTATTAGAACGATAAATCACAATGATTACAGCATTTCTCCACACAAAGAGCTGCTATCCACCCACGCCTTCATAATGTCCCACCTCCACCACTGGCTCTGTACGGAACATGACCACACCTGATCCTTGTATCCCTTCGTGGGATACCTGTGCTTTTATTCTTTTTTTAATTTTTATTGTCTTTTTATCAGAAACACACGCGCGCACGCACGCACGCACACACACACACTCTCTGCTTGTTATGATCAATATGCGGGGGGGGAATGACTGAGAAAGCGTCCCTGTTAGGCACGGTGCTTTATTTTGAACATGCATTTATTGAACAGATTAGCACATAATTTGAATACCCAACCAATTAAACAGAATACTAATTTAAATAAGATGAAAGAGACTTTTAATCCAATTTTGAGCGTCAAACACTTCATTTCCTGCATTCTGGTGAATTTTTAAGCACCAATTTGCCTTTTCTGCATCGATTTATGGTGGAAATATTTATGTAAAGGAAAACACAAAATTCAGGCACCAGGTAACAATTCAAAATAAAATATAATGGAATAATTGGACTTTTAGTCCATTTATTACACATGCATTTGCCCCCCCCCCCCAAAAAAAATGGCGAGAAGATGGATGATCCACACAAGTCACCCAAATTGACGTGAAAAAAAAAGCAGCATTCGCTGAAAAGCGAGTTGTTTGCATCCCTGATTATGGTGGATTATTATTAGGTTGCAGCAAACAAAATTGCCCTGCGGTAATTAAATACGAACCAAACAGAATTTCACAGAAAAGAGTGTTTGAATGCTATGATGGAATGTTACCACAGGGCCGTCTCCAAGGTTTGTTTTAAAATCTCTACAGCACAGTCATCAGATACAGAATAAAATGTCTCAAGAAGAAAACGGGATGTGTTTATGTCCTTTAGGCTGTCCTGCTCAAAGCGCTTTATCTTAGCTTTGGTGTGCAGTGACAGGAGCAGGTCCATATAGAGCTTTATCCAAAACCCGCCTGTGCTGAAAAGTGGAATACATTAGGGTGAGCGCTGTTGACCTCTACGTTTTATTAGTGCAGCGTGGTAAAACCCTGGCCAAATGATCTGCACATCACGCCGTATGACAGCTTCATGACAAGTAACTTCTGGTCGTTTCCTCAAATTTCTCCTCCTGAAGTCGAGGTGACCTTCAAAGAACAGGGACTACAACAAACACTGATCATATCTGAAGGGGGATATCGTTTTGATATTTATTTTCCGCTCACGGGCCTATCTGGTCTCAAATGAACGGATCCTTCTGGAATCTCAGTTCTTGGTCATAAAACAAATTCCTATGTCTGTCGTACGTCCGACATTTTAAATCAAAGAAATCCCGCTGCTGCCGCTGATGTAAAATGTCACAGCTGAGCCAAGTAAACAAACAGATATTAGTTTACATGGACCGAGTCAGAATTTTGATGATGTGGGATGTAGAGCTGCAATGATTAGTCGATGAATCGATTAGTTGCCAACAATTCAATAAATCGCCAACTATTTTTACAATCGATTAATAGTTTTGAGTAATTTTTTTAACCTCTTAAGCTCCAAGGCCCATTTCTTGGGAACCGGGTGAGGTGGAGGGGTTGGAGTTTGGGATGGTGGTGTAGGTCAGCAGTTGGTGCCACATACAAGTGCCTTACACCTTCAGAAAACTGAGACCCTAAGGAATCATTTGAGATGCAGCTTGACACTGTATGTCAATATTTTCTATCAATTTAAAGGAAATAAACATTATATTTAAAATTATTAATATTTTGAGTGTAAAGGGACTTTAAACATTATCCTCATGCCTCAATTATGTGTGATTAGTTGCTGCACCAAGTTGTGTGTTGATCATTAATTATTATACCAGCTTTGTAACTTTCTTTGGAACTTTCTAGCCATTTTTGACCACTCTGGAATTGGGAAAAGGGTCAAACATCCCCCCAAAAGACCACCTGAAGTCCTCATGACCTTGAAAAACACGTTAGAAAACTTAATGCTGTGATGCAGTATCAATAACTTTAGAAAATTGGAGATTTGTGTGAATTTGACAATTTCGAGGATTGGATGACAAGCTTTTTTTCTGAAAATGGCTCAGAAAAACCCACTTATGTAATGCACCTGGACATCCCATACATTTTCTGAATGGTCTGGTGTCTAGATTCTGTTTCATGAAGCTGTGATTATCCTAGAGGTCACAATAGGTCATTGTATATAGCAAGGTCAAGTTTAGAAAATGCTGTCATCACATTGAAATGGTTAGTATGAGGCCAAATTTCATCCCACATGAATGCAAATGGGCTCTTTGGATTCATAAGAGTCAATTCCATGATTGTTTAGGTACCACAGTGTGCAGAAATAGGGAAAAGAGGCGAACATAACATATTTTCACTGCATGCAGACGGGTGTTCTCTAGGACCCTGAGGCTAACTTAGCCCATGTAGCTGTTTAGCTCTGGTATGGCTGTGAAATGGAGGCTCTTGTGGTTCTAATGATATCTTCAATCAGATATCTTGATGTGAGGAGGTCAAGGGAACTATGTTACGCCCGCTTCCCAGCGAGTTAGCATGGCATGCCACCTACGTGTAGCCCTGCTCGTCTAGTTTCTGTTGATAGTGGAAGCTAACCGCTAGCTTAAAAACTGATCTCGCGACAGTTCTTCAAAGACGGACTGAGCAGTGAACCCGCCGGTGGGTTCCCGGCGTTAAAGAGGTTAAGAAGAAAATTTCCAAATTCTGCGATTCCAGCTTCTTTTTTTTGTCTTGTATGACAGTAAACTGAATGTCTTTGGGTTGTGGACACTTTATGGAAACAGCGATCGACATTTTTCAGCATTTTCTGACATTTTACAGACAAAACAACTCATCGATTAATTGAGAAAATAATCGACAGATCGATAATGAAAATAATTGTTAGTTGCAGCTCTAGTGGGATGACAGCTTGGTTTTACTGTTGCTCAAGCCATCATCAATGTATAGTCGTATATAGTTCAGCAGCACAGTACATGATGTACAGAATACATAGAACCTATTGCATCAACCTATGTACCCATGTCGCTGTATTGAAATGTTACAACTGTCCCACAATGTCGACATAACTAGAAATCTGCAGAACTCATGTGAGACGAATAAGGAAAACAGACGGCCATGACTCTTTCCAAGCGACAGCGGGCCATTACCGTTAGCAGCCATTACCCCGGAGCCCAGAAGCGTCCACCGCAAAGGACGCTCGGAGGATAATTGAAAAGCCATTAGATGCAGGCAGACTCTTGCTGGGTGCGCCTGAAAGGCTTGATACCTAATTGATCAGACACCAACCATCCCTGGCAGCGGCGGTGTGCTGTAATGGCTGCCATTACCACAATGGCTTTATCAGCGGCCACAGGGTTTGGGAGACTTTGAGACGTGCATGAGCCGGGCAGAGGGGTCGAGTAGTCCGGTCTTTGTGCAAAGCCTGTGGGGACAACGCTGTTCTGTAATCCCTAACAAGAGGCTTTTGTTCGTGCTGTGCAGTATAAACAAGGCCGGGGCGGCAGCGATGGTTTCTAGACAGCCGTAACTTAAAAAGTAGAGTTTTGGGTGCAAACTCTACTTTTTAAGTGCAGGTGTTGTTCCAGAGTATTTTACCATGAGAGCAAAAACGTGCCTGGGTCGAAGCGAATACTCTATTTACCCAAGATCTCGGCATCCTGACGCAGATTATTGGAGGGAAATGCCATATGTTGACCTTTGTAAAATTAAAAAGGCATAGAGTGTGTATCCAGGTGTATTGAAGAGGGAAAATCACAGAGTGAGGGAAACACCTCCTGGGGCCTGCGATGTAAGGCTTTTTCGCAATAGCGGGGCAGCTTCTGGTGACCGTACATCGCCACGGCCGTGACAGTGTATGATATAAAATAAAGTTCACATTATAAAGTGTATATTTAAAGTGTCAAATTCCATTTTTTGGAAGACTTTTAGCTGTCTCCGACGGTCTCTTCGACATCTTTGTGTTGTGACTCTACTGCGCATGTCTGCTGTGGTTGCTGGATAGTGATGGGCAAAGCAGTTCTTTTCAGTGTACTGAATCATTAGAATCAGTTCATTAAAAAGATTTGTTCAAAAGATTCATTCACTGAATCGTTCAGTGCTTCAGGGGTGGGGGGGTGAACGGATCGTTTAGTTTCAGTCGTGAATGAACTGAATCAGTTCTGAGCAGCAACTGACAGAGCTCAACTGAGCTGACTGATGAACGGATCGTTTCAGGAAGTGATTCAGTTCAGCCCGTTCACCCAAAATAATCGAATCGTTCGCGAACGACCATAACACTTGCCGGAGTTGTGAGATTGACCCGGTTCTCTCTGGAATATTTAAATGGCTTAGATATAAACTGTGGATTGATATAAAAGTTGTTTTTTTCTATTTATAAATTGCATAGAGGCTGTTTTGGCAAATTCCACGATTTTCCGCGTTTTACAGTTGATTCCATTTTTTCATCAAATTCCGCGATTCCTTCCACATTTTCCACATCAGGGAAATCATAGGGCCCTAAGAGTGGGATGTTGGGAAGAAGATGTGGGAACTTGCATCCATGCGTGGAAGTGAAAGGAAAACGCTGACCGATGGGTATTGTGACACGTGACAGTGACTGGAAGGTTATCCAGAGCGGGTGTGCGGAGGACTGAGGGTGGTTATCAGCGTGCGGGTGCACCTGGGAGACCACGTCTCCCATGACGACTGTCCTCTCCCACTCACATCGGTGGGTTGACCTGCAGTTCATGTGTGTGTGTGTATGTGTGTCAGAGAGAGAGATTTGCGGTCACGAGGTGAATTGGAAAGGTCACCGAACTATCTCGTGTTTTTGCAAATTGCATCGACAACAAACAAACAAACACAAAGCATTTTGTGAGTCATATGTGCTTCACAAATCTGTGTGCGACCCTCTTCTCGCCATAGCATTTTTTCCCCCAACTCAAACTGTCCTGTCCATGAGACAAAAGAGAGTCCGTATTTTAATCACCTGTTACATCAGTTGTTATGAAAATAGAGCTCTGTTGCTGAGTCTGGATGAAGCCTGACCCTGACTTTGTGGAACGAACGAACACTTCGCCCACGCTCGCTCCGTTTCGATCTTGTGTCTAAACGCTCATATCCGAGTGTCCCCTGCACAAGTGGCCTTTTGCATACAGTGATAAAACAGATTCTCCAGCCGCTGAATGGCCACCGTTGTCGTTTCACACAGACGAAGCGAGAGGAGGTAAAGGTGAAAGGGCGGCTGTGATTCAGGGCTGGCTGGGACTCATCAAAACAACCCTGGGGGAGTGGGTGGTGGATGGAGGAGGCGGGGTAGAGTGGGCTCAAGTAATTAGTTATCAAGTATTACAATACTCATGTCACATGTCCAACCACATCAGTAATTACTTTTTACTCGATGTAGATAAGATGAGATAAATAACTTGAATTAGCAGTTTAGTGTTTGCTTGGACTCTTTATGTCAAACAAGGAATATCTTTCATTTTTTTAAATCTTCCAATTACTTTTCTTGTCCGGAATTTAATCTAATTATCAAAATTCCCTGACTTCCCAGAAATGCCAGGACCCATGGGAACCCTGAAATATAACATGGACTGTTGAGGAAGAGGAAACATCTATTTTAAGGTACAATATGTAATTTCTGCAGCTAGGGGTCTCTCAATCAAAAACAATAACAAAAGACGGCGGAGTTTGATGACGTAGTAGTAGCGTGGGATCATGGGAGTTGTTGTCTTCATTGCACCATGCTGAATTTCATTAGCAATGGTGCGGTGTGTTCGGCGACAGACGGCGCAGCAAATGGCAATAAATAATCGTTCTCCATCAAACAATAGTTAGTAGAGTAATAGTAGAGCAATACAAACAATAGTACAGTACAATACAGTGGCTAGCTAACATTAGCTCATAGACTCCACATTGACTGCTTCGGCCCGTTCCTGCACTATGTCAATGTCGCCACCATATTGGAGCGGGCAAGACTGGCCTGTAAACAAATACAAGTAAACGGGTGGGCTCGGGTTTTTCTGAATAAAAAGCACTATAACGTTTACATTTCTCAACCGATTTCAATGAGTCATTTTTAGATTCAAGGGTTCATGATCTACGTGGAGTAGAAAAAAAAAACATTAAAATTACGGATTTCTCTGGGTTTGAAAATTGTTGGAAACATTTGGGATAATGTAAGCATTCAACTCAACAAAATATAACATAGGTCTAGTCATTTTTGGAAACTTTAATGCGGAAAAGTTACATATTGTAACCTTTAAGTTGCCTTTGAGACAGCACTGTTCAACCACCTGTGTATTTCGGGACGGATGAAGGCAGTGGATCTACTCACCTTCAGTCTCATGAAGGAAGCGCTGGTGTCCACAACTGCCCATAAGCTCATATTTGCTTTTTTCTTCCGTCTGCAAGATAAACCATAACTGCTGTCAGTGGGTATTATAGTATTGTAGTAGTAGCGTCTGGAGGCCTTCTTGGTCACTTAACTGAATTTGAGAACTGTGTTAGTGAGAATATACACAACTCCAAAATATCTCTCAGATCCATAGTAAACAGTTAAGACAGTAACATCCATTAATAAATGGTTATAGGTTACCTAGGAATGTTTAAGGACTTTTGCGACTCTAGTAAAGTAAAGTAGTAATAAGTAATGTAATAATTATCAAGGCCTTTTATTAGAAGACTTGTATTTAAAACTAATTACGTCCCTGTGGACACGTTGATAATGAGATTGCTAAGGAACTGATATCCAAATCTGATAGTGACGTGATGAACATCGAGTGGCTATGAACTCTCGGATAACCACTCGCTTGCCGGAAATTACGATATTCGCATTCAGGCTTAAGCGAATTCTGAAGGCGAGTTGCGACATAAACAACAGCTCTGAGCAGCTGCCTGGGAGCAAACAAGCAAACAAACAAACAGCAGAGAAACACCAGAGAACTACTGTTGGGTTGAATGACTCAGCCCGTCAGAGTGTGTTAAAACTGTCCAGACTCGCATCCTAACAAGCCGTTCTGTTTTTGCTGAGCGAAGAACAAACAATTCCACTGTTTAACTGGAGATATTATTCCCGTGAACTTTTGTGCTGAATTCAGAAACTTGCAGCCTGGTGAGCCGTTCTGCGGTGACTTTATTCACAATCGCCATGGAGAAGAAAAAAAGAAAAAAGAAGAAAGATATCTCCACGCTATCTCAGGTTCTCCAGGAGCTGTTTGAACCCAGCTCAGGCCGCGCCAAGTCAAATGTGCAAGGGTTTGATAGTAAAAAGAGGATTATCGTCTTTTGGGGCCGACCCTACCTCGCAGTTCTTCTCCGGCGCCCGGCTCTCCATGATCTCATAAGCAGGATCGACTCTGCGTCGTTCCTCCTTGCTATTAGTCCTCTTTTCTGGTGATAAAAGGCAGATAAAGTGAGCTTTAGAAATTTGAAACAAAACTCCACGTTTGGTGTCCAAAGTCAGTGAAGGAAACATTGCCTCTTCAAGCTATTCCATTCTTTCCATTCTACATTATCCATTCTGTGAAGCAAAAGGAAATAAATTGCTCAATGTGTTGGGACAAGGTGTGGGGGGGTTAACTTACATCTTTTATTTAGCGTACAGGTAAAACTAAAATCCTAAAACACTCCAAGACTCTAAATAGTAACACTAAAAAATGGTTCTTTGGCATAATGACTAATTTAAATGTAAATAATGTGCAGCTCATATTTTATGTTGTGATTCACTACAATTCCTTCAAATTAATAAAAGAAAACTCCTAAATTTTTACAAATTAATAAACAGGGACATGCGGAGATAGTGAAGATAAGCAGGACGACAGGAAGGAAAAACAATGGGGGGAGAAACAAAAGGATAGTCGGTAGAAAGTTTGTTTTTTTATTGACGTCAAAGGAGAGAACAGGGCAGAAACAAAGAGAGAAGCCATCCTGAAGGGCGAAGAGGTGGAGAATGCCGGAGGAGAAGGCGCCGATGGCTTTGCGGAGGACTTTGTTAAGACTGTAGTTAGTTCAGTTGAAGAAAGCAGAGGAGGAGGAGAAGGGGAAGACAGAGCTTTGGCCTCCTACCTTCCCCGCTCGCCGAACGACCGCTCATCTCTTCATACGGACACTCTTCCAGAGTGAATTGGGCGGTCGGAGGCCGCCGCCCATTACCGCCCACTTCACTTGCACTCTTCTTCAGGTGGTGCTTAGGCGGCGACAGTGCGCCATGGCCGGCGCGATTCCTCTCATCAGCGTCCGAAATGGAAAAGTAATCGGTGCCGGTAGGGGCCTTAGCAGGAGGGTGGCAGCGCTCTCCTCTACATTTGGAGCAGTTTTCATAAATGACAGTTGTCTCGTCTCGCAGCAAGTTGGAATCAAGCGGCCGCATACAGGCGCGGATTGGTTTGGACCGGGGTTCGCTCCCAAGCCCGGGGCTCATCGCCTCGTACAAGCCGAGTCCTGTTTTCTCTGCCCCCGGCTCCTGGCTGTCTGCGTCTGGATGGCCCAAGAGATCAGCTAAGAGTCTGGCTAATTTCTCTCTGCCGCCCTTTGGCAAAGCCGTTTCCTTCTCCCCCGTCAGCCCGTCGGAGGTGCGGACGGCTTCCCGGGAGATGTCGGTCTGCACCGAAAACATCCCGTTGTATTCCGAGCTCGGTCTGCGTGCGGACTTCTCGACGCCTCGATCTGCTGGATTGGAAAATGTGATGTCCTGGAGCCTGGAGGCAAAGCTTCCTACCAGTCTGTGCTGCTACTAGTACTACTACTACTACTACTACTAGGTTCAACATGGCACGTTACTGCAAACCTCTTATTATGGATATTAAAATAACCCAAACGTGTGTGTTGTTAAGGATACCGAATTGCTTTTTGAAACATGCATACCCTGCTTGTATGTTTCAATATATTGAGCGTGAAGAAACCCGGCACTCACCTGGTACAGCAGGTACCACTGAGCCACTGGTGAGGGTGTACGCTGTCCGCTGTGACATGACAAGGGAAGAGGACCTTCAATAACGGACTTAATAAAAATACTTCCCACTCTACAGTTGTATTTTTGTATGATTAATGTGTAAAAGCATTGTGTTTAAATAAAAAGTTTAAATAACATTTAAAGCTTAAAATACAACAACTTGTAATGCCTCGTCAGGTCTATATTAGTCTGACATTATTCATATCACCAGTGTTAGTGTCACATGACTTTATTTTGACATTTAATATATATATTTTTAAATCAGCTTCAGCCAGCCATGGAAGATGATTTTGGTTAAACTGGAGGATGCTTTGCTGAAGGTTAAGTACCTTTAATCTGGCAGAACAAACACTAACTGATAGATTACGTCATTAAGGCAGAGACAGAAGGAACTTTTTGCACAATTTCCACATCTTGCACAACAGCCTCCATATGAAGTTGGTTGGGAAAGTGTGATCATCAAACCAAGGGCCTGATTCACTAAGAAAGTAGCGCTGACGCTGATAACGCCATGAATTGTGCATCAATTGTGTCCGCTATCTGCGCTGTCTTTGCATCCGATTCACAAAAGATATTGCGATAATGATATCACAGCGCAAACATGCCCATAAAGTTTTGCTGCTGAGTGCAATTTGCGCTTGTTTTGCGTCTGATTGCAATTATCCATGTGGTAAAGTAAATCCGTGCACCCGTGCGTCAGCAGGAGCCCGCTGAGCCTGAGACTGCGCGCAGCGCGCGAGAGCGCACACGCACACACACACACAATCCATATCTCCCCGGTTAGAGATCCCCTCCCCAATGTTGACAGGTCCTCTGATGCGCGCGGAGCGCAAGAACAGTGGCTTTTTTTTCTCTCTGCGCAGTTAGTACATGCTCTCTGCAGCTTCAATGCAACTGTGTGTGTCTGTTAGCGCCAGGGTTTGGACGCTTTTTGCAATGTGGCTCATTTGCATAGAAAGGGGCCAATTTTATGCCAAATGTATGCATAATACCCAATTTAAATATGCGCAAATAGCACCGGCGCACTGAGACGCTATTTGGGTAGCAGCGCACTTAGCATTTCACCGTTTGCAGGTGCTTTGTGAATTAGACGGTTGCTTTTTTGGTTATTTGCGCCGGTTTAGTGGCCACAAAAGCGGTGCAATCCTTTTGTGAAACAGGCCCTAAGTGTTCTTAATGCACCACCAGTAGGTGGAGCTCTCATATCTTGGAATGTCACTGGAGGGCTAGACAGTCAAGAGTAGCTCAACTATTATTACTATTATTAAGAAACTTTCAAAAGGTATCAAAAATACGGTATGTGAAAACTCCAAAAGAAACTCCATTTGTCCAAAGAAAAGTGAGCCTTAAAGTGAGCAGCTATACTGTATACAGTATATAGATATATCTATCCATTCATCAATCTATCTAAATTCTAGACTTGTGTTTCCTCCTTTACCATACAAAGCTGCTCAAGCCAGATAGTACACAAAAGGTTTTCGAAATGAAAACTGTGTATCTCAAATACCGAAAAAAATACACGACAATAGTCTTTATAATGGAAATTCTAAAGGGAGAGACCAAGGGCAGATCTAAAAAACCTGCACAGTCTGACGATTTTGGGTGAAATGAAAGTGTCACTTTCATTTCAGTTGGCAGTTGAATGGCCAGCGTGTCAGACAGATGGACCGTGGGACTGTGAGTTGTTTTGACACACAACGCACGAAGATATCGCACACAAAGGGCATATAGACAGCGAGCAGGAGAACAGATGATGCAGCCCAGTGCACACAAGCCTCTATATAACTATGAGTCATACAACAGCACTTTCCAATGCATTCGGTCAACGCACACAGCCTTTTTCCAAGAGTCTACACTAAGCTAAAAGTAACCAACATTGTAATAACTATGTAAAACTGTGTGGTTGTTTTAATAGTTAGTTAATTAAATCGTAGAAACCTAGGAGATGCAGCAAAAACACCAACAGTTGTTTTTTCAAATTTAGAAACCGCTAAAGAAAATTAATTAGGCACTGTATTGGAAACAAGGAAAATATGCTAAAATAGGTTAGGTTAGTTAGGTACTGTACCTTATATCCACCACAAGTGGTGCAGATAGTGAAGATGGTTTTGGAGTTGGATGTCAGAGAAGTGCAGACCTGGCAGGAGTCAGGATGTTGACTTTCACCAGATGGCGCCACCTTGCTTCTCTTACTCTCCTGGTGGACTTGTGACAGATCAGCTGCTGACTGAGCGTCAGGGACAGCGGCACCCGTTTTGCCATCCTCTGGTGATTCGGGTGCCAATGATGATGGAGCAGTATTGTCCGTAGTTGGGGCGGAGGTTTCATTGTCCTTGTCAGCACCACCTCCCTCTTGCATGAGACGCCTGGGGGTGTCGTAGAGGAGCCTCAGTGATGTGGGCACCCGGTACTCGTGTCCAAGCGCGGGGGCGCAGGTACAAGGGCTCAGGTCCGCAGCCAGGTGAGGAGGCAAGCTGAACACGGACCCAAAGTCCTCCCCGCGGGCGCTGTCCAAGCTGCCTGTGTACGAGGAGAAACTTCCGGAATAAGAGGAGTGGCTCCCTGTTGCGATGCCGCTGTCAGAAGAGCTCTGGCGGCCAATTTCCTGAAGTTGCCGGGGGGCATTGGCGACGGGGCGAGGCCCCCCACCGTGGTGGATTGAGAGCTTTTCCATGCTCTGCGCCGCCGCCTTGGACCCCACATGGCTGATGCCCTCAGTGGGGCTGGCACTGGGGGCGGGTTCAGCCCAAATGGCCAGCCGGCTGCCAACGCTGCAGTCTGATTGGCTGGTGTCCGAGGTGTCGGAGGAACCGGATATGCTGCGGTCGTCACCTGCCACAGAGGGACTGTATGAGGATGAGGCTGCCAAAACAAGATCAATAAATAAGACATTGATTAGATGAATGTATCATTATCCATGTTTTCCACAGTTAGCCAAGAATAATGTCTACCAGCTAATAAACACAATAAATCATATGCATGAATAATGCCAAACATTAATTAAAACTTAACAACATTATTAAAAGCTGATGCATCATTGTACAAGAGTCCTTAGAGAGACGAGGCTTTCTGGCCCAACATGTTTCAAAATAATTGCGAAGATTTTGGGTTTGTGAAGAACTGACGGTAACTCAAAATTAGTTGGCAATCACACTTTATATTGAAAAGGCAATTATTAGTCTCTGGCTTTGGCAAT
This sequence comes from Cyttopsis rosea, assembly GCA_900302355.1. NCBI lineage: Eukaryota > Metazoa > Chordata > Actinopteri > Zeiformes > Parazenidae > Cyttopsis > Cyttopsis rosea. Next base: position 12,904 of record OMKR01096158.1, read on the forward strand.
CTTCAATCTTTGTTTTGGCAATATTAGTTTTTTGAAGAAGGTCCAAGTGGCCTGTAATTTAGCCTCCAGCAGACGGAGGAGGCTACGCCCAGACTCGTCCCACCTGTGCTGCAGCGGTGAGAGAGCATGCTCAGTCTCCTCTCCAGCTCCTGGGCCTCGTGGTTCACCCTCTCCTCCGCCTGGACAGACGCCGGGCTGGCGTTGGGGTCTGCCGAAGAATGTGGTACATAGCAATACCCAAACGGGCAATTAAAAAAATCTACCAAATAAAATGAGACCTGTGTAGTCTTGAAACAAAAACAATAACTGCATTTGAAAGGCAGCCCTTGGGATGTGAAGTCTCGTGGGCAACTGCCGCTTTCAAAAGTCTTTTTGAAACTTCAGGTTTCAATCAGGGAGGCAAACGCATGCCTTGTTCATGTCACAGAGAGAGATCAAATGCGACCAAGTTGAATGTTTTGAACTGAGACGACACAAGGAACATCTGTGAATACGCACATCAAACTACTCCAGAGATACATTAAGGGACACTGGAGTCAAAACAGACTCGTCACCTACAAATACATTACTGTGCCGAGCATCAATTTGAGATGTGGCGAAACACTTGATTGTGGTGATTTCTTAATATTGTGATATATCCTGTAAGGCTGCATTACAGTAAACTAATTTCAGATTTAGGGTTGAGGCATCACTGTGATAACCTTCGACGAGTGTGTGTGGCGTACACCGTTATTTTGGCCAGTTCTTTAGCCTATCAGTGGAAGCGCAACAAGCTTTTTGGAGGGACCGGGGGAAAAGGGGTCACGCTGGAGAGCACCTTGCAGTGTTTGTGCAACAGCACAGTGTTTATTTATAGTCGGGCCACATGGTCCTGTTGGTACGCATACTCCTGCCGCGGGCTAAATATCCCTGGAACGGTGTGAGGATCTAACGTAGCTTGGATCACCAAGGGCAAACCGCAACGTCCAATCGATTCTCTGATCAATCCCTGCCTCCAATAGCAATGTGGCGTGTGTTAAAAAAAACAAAAACAAAAAAACAATCAACAATGAGTAACAAATGACCTCAAACGCTAACGATACATATGCTATCAATTTACCCTTCAACTGTGACAAACCATCTGATGGCTGCGTTGAGTGTCTTGTCACCAAGTGTTTGCTTGCATGCGCTTCAGACGAGTGTTATAATACAGAGTAA
>OMKR01096161.1:0-14250 GCA_900302355.1 Cyttopsis rosea
TTTGTTAGGAGAATTTTAGTAATTAACCACTCTTTTGTGTAATAGTGTACCAATTAGACAAGGACAATAAAGTTTTCAGATAAAAGCTAATTGCCATATAATAGATTTATGGTGGAAATTCTCTATCACTAGAAAAAAAAAGGGTACATTAATCATAATTCATGGTTAATAAATATGGATATTGAGTCTTGATGAGAGAACTTTATAGTTAACCACATTTATATTATTTTATATGTTTAAATGTTATTATTAAACGGCTTCTATTAAGGTAAGCCAACTAAATATATAAACAACTTCTGAACTTGCACAGTTATGACTTTTATGTGTAATTTTGATGTATTTCTGTCTTGCTAATCATTTTAGAAGCCTCTGGATATAATACTGTAAATAGTCATACGTACATGGGCCTGATTCACTAAGAAAATAGAGTCGGCGCTAATAGCACCATGAATTGCGTATGAATTGCGCCCGCTATCTGGTGCCGTATTTGTGTCCGATTCGCAAAAGATATTGCGCTAATGATATGCCAGCGCAAACACGGCATTTCAAGGCACGGCGCACAAGTTTTGCTGCTGAGTGCAATTTGTGCTTCTTTTGCCTCTGATCGCAATTATCCATGTGGCAAAGTCAATAATCCGCGTACAGGAGACGTTCAGCGGAGCAGAGATGTGTAATGTCTCCAAGTCTCCAGAGTCTCCATCATTTATGCCACTGCTCTACACTTGCCTGTGGAATTATCAGTCTTAAATAGATATAAAACTTAAAATAATTGTCGGACAGTAGTTATTTTGATTTAAAGTGTTTAATGAAAATGTAAAATTGTAAGGAAATCCGGGGGTGCTGCGCCAGTGCCGACCCAACGGGGTGACCCAACGTGGTTAGAGACCCCGTCCCCAATGTTGACAGGTCCTCTGATGCGTGCAGAGCGGAGGAACCGCTGCCTTTTTTTCCCTCTGTGCACAGTTAGTACATGTGTTCTGCAGGCGGTAACTGCAGGCAACTGCGTGTGGCTATTAGCGGCAGGGTTTGTGAATTGGACACATTTTGCAATGAGGCTCATTTGCACAGAAAGGGGCCAATTTAGCGCCAAATGTATGCATACAGTAATATCAAATGAAAATACGTGCAAATTGCACAAACTTGCTTTTTCGGTTATTTGTGCCGGTTACGGGCCGCAAAAGCGGCGCAATCCTTTAGTGAATCAGGCCAATAGTCTTTAAGCTGTTTTAGAAGGCCTACAGTGGATAAGGACTTTGAAGAATTCTAGACAAAACAAGGATCACCTGGACAGATTACATTTTGTCTTTGCAATAGACCCACTCCTAATTAAATAACACAAAAGCAGATGGATGACGGTTTTACAGATAGAGAGACAGTTGTTTGGAATATGCACCCCTTGATAGAAATTCTGGGTAGAGCTCCATGTAGGAAAGGAGCTTGTGTGGGCAAAATATTTAATATAGTACACAATTTGGCTGTTCCTTGAATACCATGTGTCAAAATGTTATAAGTTCAAAACCTTTAGAAATATGGATCAAAAGGCAGAATACATCAGCATATACTTGAGCTAAGCATTTTAAAGTTGGAAAATTGTAGCTTTGAAGTTTTGGAGAGAATAATAAAAAATTAGTTGGAATAACATGAAAGTGTCCTACAGTGGCTTTTAGCTTTCCCACTAAATACTATTTTAAGAGATGAGATATGCAAGTAGGAATACATTTTACCTAAGAAAAAAAATAGTTCCATTAAAGGCAGTCATTTCTTCCTTTATTAATATTGCCAGAATTTGTCTTTTCATCTTGGATGAAGCGGATGTTTCATAACATCCCGAATTCAGCTCTATTATTTTCATCTCAGCATTGAATGATGTTTTTTTTTCCACAAAACACTCAACTTTAATGTTGAGGCCTTGGAGAGGAAGGTCAGCAGCCACCTCAGTTGATGAGTCTATGTATCGAGCTTGAACAGTATCGCACTCTATGGGCATAACAACAAGGCTGCTCTCAGGTTGTTGGAACATCCAATCTGAGGTGATTACCCTAACAGGGAGAAAATGGAGAGCAGAGGAAGCTGCGTAACCACTGGCTGGTGGGAGTAGTGACTCAAAGTGGAGCTGGACTGGGATCCTTTCCATCCACCCACATTGACACTAAAGGAGAAGTGCTGTCTAATTCAGGAGGAGGTAAAAGAAGCAATGTAGGACAGGTCCGGCAAAATGGTGTCAATGGGACAACAGGGTGCCTGGATGAGATGGGACAACACCCTTGAGAGGAAGGTGACTTGGACAGAGCTGTGCAGAGGTTAAGTTCCTTGACTAGGTGGTATATGACTTCTTTCCAGCCCATCAAAACTTCATGAGTGAGGCAAGACAGAGACCGGGAGTGTGCACGACGCTCTGAATGTGGAACCCTCAGGCACACTAGGAGAGGGAAGATGCAGTTGGCGGCACAATCAAGTCCGGGAGGGCATCGCAGAAGCTATCTGTTCTGGAGTTGATGGGAAAAGCCGTTGCCGCCCCTCACAATAAACCATTACCTAAATCACACCCAGTGCAAAACAATCTGCAGGAACCCAGGCTGGGCAAATTGGTAGACCTGGAGAATCATCTGAAATTTCCTCAGCCCATTACAACCACTGCCTTAAGGCCAGAATCCACCAACTAGCTGACGCTGAATGTCCCTTAGAAAGGACACTTAGTTAAGGCTTTTGAAAGCAAAGTGACTTAGTAAAATCAACTGGACAGTGAATGTTGACAAGTCAGCTGGAGAGCAAGGTGCTTACCAATAGAGGGTGGATGCAGTGGCTTTGCTAACCAATCTCTATCAGAGCTTTCGGCTTGGTGGGTGTTGATGGAGAAAGGATAAGAGCAATCAGCAAAATAACAGAGGCAGTGGAGAGAGCCAGTTGATTGGACCTGGGAGCAGGGGTGGCTGCACACCAGCAGCAGGTCAGCAACAGGTGGCCACAGCTCCAGCCCTCTCCCGACTGGCAGCAGCAGCACCCAGGACGTCCAGGGGAGGACCGGGGGAGAAGCAGCCACAGCAATCACCATCGGTGACCATGTGCAGCTAGCTGCTCCTCCAAGCAGCCACCGCCAGCAGCCCAGCAGCCAGGCCACCCCTCCACCAGCCAGCACAGCAGCCCAAGACCCCACGCTCCAGGAGATAGGAGGGGGTAGGCTGTCTCGTTGCCCTGGGGGAGCGTTGCCTCCTGGACTGTGCTGTTCCGGGGTTCCAGGTCTCCTGGAAAGGGGACTGGTTTTGTTTTTGTTGGACACTTGTATTTGGGGGGTTATCCCTGGCCTCACTTTGGTGTTAGGGATATGTGGTGTGGTTTGACTGGCCATGCCTGTCTTGGGTCTAGTTGATTGGACCTCAGAGCAGGGGTGGCTGCACACCTGTTGCTCATCAGAAGAATTGATGAGCACAGGTTAAAATCACCCGTCCCCACACACACAAGGGAGAGCCCTTGTCATGACATGCGTTCCATCTGCTCCCAGCTTGTAACATCTTGCCACTGCAATAAACCGGTTTATCCTCACTATCTTTGCCTGTGTCTCTGTGTCGGAGCCCTGGAAAAGCCACTTGTGTGGCAGGCAGACCTGCTACATTGACAAAGCAGTTGGCTATCTGGACACAAGTTGAGATATGATCAGTCTCAGCTGGGTCACCTTGGAGGAGGTGAATGATGTTGAAAGACCTGAAACACCCGATGGGTCCCGGTGCATCAGTGAAGATGTGTCCTGCAGCATCAGTAGATGTACGTATTTGCACACCTAAGTTCTGCAACCATTTGTACATAACTAGAGTAAATGCTTCCACCAGAGCATAGATAATTAGCTGGGATGGAAGTGATGTTTGGATTGCTTTCTCTTCTTTGTTCAACCTTTATCATATAAGGTATACAAGTTTCTGCCACTAACTGGCATTTATGTACCACAGTCAGATATGTATTTCTGAGTAAAAGTAACTATTAAAGGGTCTAATGATATCATGTCATTAAATGAGATAGCTAATAATAATAGTACAGGTTGGCAGCATTGGCAGCATTGGTCTCTGTGTATTGTTATTGTGTGCTCTAAAATACTCTCACATATGGAAGCGCTCGTCAGATTAACAGACTGAAATTTTCTGCTATAGCAAAAATACTGCAGGATCTATCTGACAAAGAACTCTTTTGAATGCCAAAACATGCAGCAACACCCTTGCCATGGGTTCCCCTCTGTCTTTCCTTCTAGGTCAATAATATTTTCAAAGCACTGAAGAAAAATCAATGAGTGTAAGGCAGGATAGCGTTGTGCATTCCAGACTCTGGTTTTCCACCACATAAACGTCTCCTGATGACTCAGGATAGTTACTGCGTGTGAAAATTGCACATCATCAAGCGGTCATAGACAATGCAAGTTTAGGTAAAATCAGGCTTCCAACATCACTGTCATGTACAACAGACATGTCTCTCCCCGCCCCCGTTTGAGATTCACACAGTGAGCATGAGATGACAAGCTTGTTTGGTAAGATGAAATAAGAAAACAGTATTAAGTATTCCCTGTGTTTTCTCTTCAAGCATGTCAATATGAGGGTAAGTGCCTGTTCAATATTCTCCCCCAACCTCCAAAATGATGAGAGGGGGGTGATGTAAGAGTTACATCTGCTGCAGTGTATTAGAGAGTGTTGGTGCAGAAAAGGGGGTGGGGAGACGAGAGGGGAGAGACAGACAGAGATGTAAAGAGATATCAAGATATACAGAGAATAAGATATATATGTGAAATGTTTGGGAAATGTTTACAAGTTGGTTTTGCTTTAATTTGCTATAGAGCGTCTCATCTTCATATACTATCTATTATTTACTCAATCTGCTTTTTTAAATCCTAACACCAGACATTAAGTAGGATGAAAAAATATATATAAATCTTAATTTAATTAAGACTAAATCTGGCTTTTAACCCTCAGGCTCTAGTCAGGCTTATCAGACAGGCTCTGCCCACAGTGCCTGTATCAAGTGTCTGATAGCAATCCACAGTAAATGTTGTTTACGTGTACTTTAGAATTACACGTTCTCAGGGGAAACTCCTACATACAAAGGATGTATTATGTTTAAAAAGGCCGTGGAGTATTTCTGTCGTCCCAGATGAGACCACTTGAGAAAGCTGTATTCTTATACAGTAAAAGATAACATGATACAATGTTATTGTGTAGGGTTAAATACACAGCGCATTGTGTTAGGCATAAGGCTTTTTCAGAGATGTTACAGCTGTATGGGATTACATATGGCCACCCGGAAAGTAGGACATTTTATTTAGCCCTTTTCATACTTTTGGTCAAGTGTGTCATACAGGATTCAGGTTACATTTGGTGTTATTGGACTGGCAAAAACTGGACGCATAAAAAAATATACTTCAGAGAAGATGTATTTCTACTTAAAGCAAACAATTCCCAGAAAACGAGATCTTCCTTATCAGTGATTTTTAGCGTGCAACCTGCGTAACACGTCGACACGCTTAGTTTTTTTGGGGGGATTCTGCAGCTGTTAATGTGCTTATAAAACAACATTGCAGCAACTCCTTCTGCAAGCACAGGGGGAATGAATGCATTGCTTGGCAGGAAAAAGAAAAAAGAAAATGCAATTATAAAACAGGAATTTGCTGTTTTGAAGAGAATCACTTTTATTAAGAGCCACAAAACGCAGATAAATCAAAACACCACAGAAATGCGGCATGTTTGTGCAAGATTCGTAGCGGTGTAGTTTGTTGGCCAAGATAGGTAAGAATGATAACTCTTTGGGGACCTCTGAGGGGGATTTGTCAATTCCCTGTGTCCAGATGTCAAGTGGGTGTTAAAAGTGATCGGGCTCGCTCTCTGACCTGGCATACTTGTCTTGTCAACCTAACTCAATAAAGCCACATCCATTCCATTGAGTCAAGTAGCTTTGACTGATTTTGTGGTAAAGGCTTGTAGTTGGAGCCATTCAGCCGTAGAGCTATGGTACTTAGAGGAAATAGAGGTCTATGCTGATTCATTAATCCTTAAATCATTGCAGCCTTAGTCTGTGCATAGATGATACTAATCTGGATTAGTGTTATTAATAGAGAGATGAATTAAATGATAATTCATGACAATTACAAAATGTTCAAATTATCTTTTGAGAACAAATGCTCTACTTTTACAGAATAGCAACAGTAACACTGGAAACCTGTAATGGTTTCATTCATACAGGCAATTTGATTGTGTTTTGATTAAGCAATTGGTTTTCTGATTGCATCACCAAGTGCCAATTAATCAGATCACTGATCACTAATTTACTAAAATTGACCCTTAAATATTAAATACCCTAAAAATATTAAGTAAAAAGTAAAATAATCAATAGTATTTCTCTATATTAGAGTTTGAATTACACATTAGGTTGCAATATCATTGATGCATGTTGAAAGTTTTGTGGGAACAGGACGCTGTTGGTTTGTACAAAGTAAAACAAAAAACAATGGCTGGTTCTTTTTCTTTACTTTTACCCCCCCGCAAAAAAAAAATCTAATAGAATTTATCCTCAGTGTCTGAACCACCTTAATCCTCATAGGACCTTGGATCAAGTTAATCCCTTGTCTGACTGGAAGTGTGGAGTGCTCTCTCCTATCCAGAAGAACAGAGGAAGGCCATCAAAAAGTGTGGACACATAAACAGAACAGATTCCTATTAAAGGTCAAGTGAGTAAATCTGTAATGGAAACATCACTAAGACGCATTGTAACATCTCAAGTTGTGCCACGGCATCCGTGGGGCGGCTGAGCGGCCGTGGTCTAAACAAATAGAAATGTCAAAAGTTGAGCGTGTAGTGGTTTTCCCATGTGGACCCTTTTTCATCACAGCAACATGCGAGGAAACATGCCAGTCATCACAGATGAAAACAGGAATGCAAGATAGTAAAAACATAATGAATCGCTGCGGTGTGGCTAGTGACACTTTATGTTGATGATGTGCATCATGTTATGGCATGCGTGCAGGTTCTGAATGTCTCCCTCATAAAATCCTCTTGGTTACTGTACAGTATAGAAACCGCCCAAACTCCAACTGAAATGATGAAAGTAATTTAAGCTTGCAGTGTTTTACTATGATGTCTATTTTCCACAGCACGGTGTCCTAGTTATTATGCAGGAACAGAAGGATAAAAGATCATTTACTTTTGTAGACTCCCACCGCACAAAGCAGAGACCTCTTTACACAACCATATTTTACAGTGTATTAAATCATGTTCCCGGACCATTTTTTCTCCAAATTCTCCTTAGGGATAGTGTACCATGTTTGATAAGCATCTAGTTCCTGTGACTGACCATAAGGACCATTGCCTGCGGTCGTTTGTCCTGGTTCAATGCGTCTTTCACTTCAGCATAATCTTTGTCTCGTCAAATCACATCACCGCACGGCTTTCCTCGTAAAGTCATAATTTGTCACTGTACTCCGGGTTGACTGCGTTGGAGATTTACCATAATGGTGATTCTGAGATTTGTTACGTAATAACTTGATCGATGTTAATGCGCAAAAAGACGGCTTTACATAACACAATAGGCCATATGTTTAATATTATAATAACTGCAAGTCTTAAAGAACACATATGTAGCTCGAACTAATATCAATAATACATATCTGATATCAATGAAAGATATAATATATGTAAGAAACTAATGAGACACTGAATGACATTCAAATTCTAGAATGTTTTTTTTTTGGAGAATGACCTTTAAGAGCCTTCACTACCTTTCATGAGATAAAGTCTGGCTCATACCATTGTGTCTCTTCTGGGTTTTCTTTTACCACAGGGAGTGTCATCGAAAACATGTTGGAGACATGATGTGTTTGCTAAAAGACTATATTCTACCACCAAGTGTTTCTGAACATTTTGTTTCTTTTGGCTGTCGATACAGTTTAGGCACCTTGTTTTATCAATGGAAACATCAATGTCAAATGTCACATATGGGATTTTTAAATAAAATAATCTTATGCCTTACCACTATTTGAAATCCAAAAACATGACCTATTTTGCCCAAAGGACTCTCCAATATATCAATATTTCATTATTGTGGTGTTGTGGCAGTGAGATCCTTTATATAGGAAGCATATTCGATCTTTGAAAAAAACAAAAAACAAAAATTATTCAATAGTGGAAAAAAAGGTTTTACTATTATGAATTGTAGTCAATGTAATAGGCACTCTTCAGCGATAAATCTTGTGGAAGATTTATGAGTTGCCTCATAAATGGAAGACACTTGGCAGGACTGCAGATGATTAGAAATATCATAAATACAATAGTGTGAACATCGTTCACCGTTTTGCTTGCCGATGCTTGCAATTAATATCATTTAAACTGTAAATGAGACTATATGGATTATTTTGAAATGCATGCACACACAACCCACGTCTTATATTTGGAATGTGTTTTGGCACAATATGCAGCATTGCAGAGTATGGGTCTATCAGTCAACTGAACATTTCACTTTTCCAAATTAGCTCCATTACTGCCAGGTTCAGAGAGATGACGTTGTCCTGCACTTAGTCAGAGGCAGTGAACTATAGGGCCCGGTGCCCAGAAAACATAGCAGCGCTTTTCAAACTACACTTTCACAAAGTCTGTCTCCTATTCATTGCTAACGCTTGTATCATCATTGTGTCGTGTTATGTCATCATGAATTACTGCCTTGCGATTTTTTTTATTTTTTATTCATAGCTTCAAGTGGGACTTTTATTTGGATGGATTGACTTTTTTACTTAAGGATCCTTTGTGTGCCATGCTTATGTTGTGAAAAAAATGTGATGAATGCATAAACCTGATGAAAATACATACAGTATATAGACGCATAATATTATCTTGATGTTTTGTTCTGAGGTACAAGTCAGTAAAATGTTCTTATTAAGGTATTTGGTTTCTCATCAACTATGGGCTTGTTGTCATCCTTTGAAACAATAGCTACTGTATTTAAATTGCAATCCATGAGATTGTCTGTGTTGGGTGGATTACACTGCCTGAATTCCGTTAGATACTGCAATGTTTTTTATTTTTATTTTTACAAAATCCGGGTTTACCACCGTCTTCACTGTAAAACAGTCAAATTATTTTAAAAATACGTCTTCATCAGATCACTGTTTTCTTTTCTTGGACGTTTGAGGTTGTGGGGAAATATTCTGAGGATGCTGCTTTTTTGTGAATGATCATCCATATCAACAGTTTACTGACCACAAATTCTTCATACACGTGCCCTATCAGTACGTTGTACGTCAGTACGGGAAAGGATTACTTATTATTTACCAATTAAACTTTCAAATTGCCACACAATAAATAAATAAATTTTAAAAATAATTAATTAATTAATTAATTAATTAATTACTTAATTGATTGATTAATAAATAAATAAATAAATTAATTAATTAATTAAAATTTTTAAATTTAGGAGGGAACCAAATATAAGCCAAAAATAGAGTTAAACTAGAATCATGGAAATGTAAGTCTTTTTGAAGTTGCATTGAAGTGTTGAACATTGATGTAACTAAATCACAATTACAAATCCAGCTGCAAAGGTATAAGTCATATATTAATGCATGTATATATGTTGATTGCCAATTATCAGTATGTGCCAAAGAGGTCTGACAATTATCACTTTGGTCAATGCAACATGAGCCAAATAACAAAAAGGCCAAATTGCGGGTGCATTAGTCACAAAAACTGCAGAATTGTGTCAAGGGTAAGTCTCAAAAACCATGACAGCATATACCAAACATGGACAAACTGCATCAGCAAAGAAGCTCAGCGGTCAAAGCACACAGACAGGGATAGACAGACACTTAACAGGATGGTGGATAAATGCCACAAATGTACAGCCTCAGAATTACCACAGAACTAAACAACCGCAACCTCTTTGTATGACCTAGTTTGTATAATGCAATGAATATATATATATATATATATATCTAAAGGATTAGTCTGAAACAGCTGAAAAATCTATTCAGTGGCTATGGATTAGAAGAAAACAGATCAGTTGGGGAGGTAGCTCTCAGACCATTATCATAGTAAGAGATGGAGGGTAGCCACAGTAGAGGCCAGTGCGAATCCAGTGGCACTGAGCATGCATCAATGGTGCCAGTTGGTTTAGTCACTGGGCAGGCCTGCATGGCATCGGTGGGTGGTAGTCACCGAGGCTTTAAAGATGCCGGTGGGTGATAGTCACTGGTTAGGACTGGAAGGTAATGGTGGTAATTGGTGCTGGTGCTGGTGCTGGTAGTGAAAGACTATCACTGTGCATGTATTGTAGTGAGGATGTTGAATGTGGGTATGGAGTCTCAACTGGAGGCTCAACAGTGACTGTTGAGCCACTCCAGGTGTAGTGGGCCTAATTCAAGAAAACATTGGTGAAAGATGGGTGCCCACTTGATAACCTCAGTGGAACACTCACGCTGGCACTCGTGGTGGTTGTCGCAGCTTGGTCGCCAACTAAGCCATTTGGAGCTGGTTTATGGAGATTTATGACGGCACCGCTGAGGTACTCTCCTTAAGCGTAGGGACGAGTGTGTGAAGTTGTTTGGCTAGACTGGGCTTCTGTGTGTAGCCCCCTAATTATCAGCATTAAGGGATTTAACATTAGATCTTGTGTAATATTGTATGTACACACACACACACACACACACACACACAAACACAGTATTTTCTTTACCTCATGGTCTAGGTCTTTGGGGGGGAGGGATGGTCTGTGTGCGAGATGGGAATGCAATCCATCACACAGTCTTTGCACCTAGCATTTCCAATAAGCCTCAGAAAGTGAAATGTCAAAATAATAAAGCCAGTATGAGGATTTTGTAGCTATATTGTAACTATATTTATTTTATTTTTCCATAACTCTACTCAAATGTTTGATATACTGCTGTAAAAAACAAAAAACAAAACACATTTGTGATGTGTTGCATCAAAACATCTTTGACTCAATGTTGTTTGATCGATTCATTAATTTGCTTTTTTTGTTGTTGTTGCTGTTGCTCCGTTATTACGATTTGTTCCCCAACACAAGGAAAACCAGAAAGGATAAAATGCGTCGTCCTCAAAGTCAGTTCTTCTCACAAGTTCATTCTCATGCTTTGCCACTTCCTTCATTTAAAATGAGGCAACTCATCAATGAGATAATCTCTTGGACAAAAACTGCATGAATATCATTCATTTGAAAAGATTGCTTTATTTACCCCCCTATGTAGGTAGTAATTATTCTACTTCAAATTGTTCTCATGTCAGGCGCTTATATCACCACCAACATAAGAACAATTTAAATGGACTTGTAGTATCTCACCTACATAATGTTCAGTTTCAGGGCAAATTGGGTTTGCTCCTTTAATACCAATGGGATCAAGTAACCCAATTCTCTGAGTGATTCAGTAAATGGAATCAGGAAAGCGCTGCCAAGTGTGTGGAGAGCTGGTTTAAAACTGTGCAACATAATCAAGGTTTCATGTTCACGCTCTTTCATTAAATATTTCCCATTTCCCAATATATTTCATTACCGTCCGTCCGACTTTGCGACTCGCGCATTTAAAATTTCTCAGCGGCGTTGGCGACACCACCGCAAGAGAAAATCTTGAACGTAAATTATAAATGCTACCCCTCTGTTGTCCCTTTCATACATGAGAAAGCTTTTACGCAATCGAGAAGTAAAGCCTTGAAATCATTGTTTCATAGCTCAAGGTCAGTCACTTTTTATTTTACTAATGTAATACACAAGCATTGGACAAATGGCAGAAAGAGGAAGCACGACACCGTGGGATAGAGGACAGTAGTCAGTAGGTTGCACGAAAGGACAAGAGTATCTGCAATAAACGCCACCATGAAATGGAACTGCAGTGCAGCATTTTATTTTCAGAGTGGCCAAGTGTATTATCAGAGCAATTACCCAAGGATTATAGACCAACGTGCTGGACATTTACACTGTATAATTATTGCAGGGAACATTTGAGCGTCTTTCTTATAAACCTTTCCAAAGGTTTATACAGATTACCAAAGATTACCAAAAAACCCCACTGTACCATATACTGTACTATGAATCACTTTCCCATACAATATTTATGTACCTCCGCACAGCCACAACTTAATATTCTATTTTTTCATAGTTGCATTTACCCATAACTGAATCGACACAAATGCACGTGGTCACGTCCAAAATTAAAACCAAATATAAATGAAAAAAGATGTGGGTTCTGAATAGACTTGTGGTATGGGTGAACAGAGTCCAGACCCTTCCTATACAAGATGATAAGAAAAAAGGAACATTTCCACTTCTGATGCTTTCCTTTGAAAACATAACTTTGCCCAGTCGATCAATGACGATTTTCAATGCTTTCGGTTTGTTATTGTTAACTGTATTTCGATTTCCTTCCACAGCTCCGGTCTTTTTGAGCTTCTCCCTCCCACCATTTTGCCTTGACAAAAGCTAATTGAGTGAGATTATACCGTCTGCCTCGAGTCATCACTAGTACGTTTTAAAGTTGTTTCTCTTTCAATGGATATGACAGTATTCTATTCATGCTACACTATATCTGGGTTGTAATTTGTCGGGCAATTACGACTTACTTGTCACTAATTATCTTTTAAACAACAGCTTACCGTGCTCGAGTTTTGCTAAACTTGGCAGTTGTGCTCGTCTAAAATCAAGGAATCCTGTGATGTTGCTGGTGATTTCAGATGTGATTTCTTGTAAAAGTTCAGAAAAAAACGCTATCTTGAAATGAAATCATCATGATTATGAAGGCTACAATATATCATGTCGACCAAATATAATGACCCAGTAATACCCAACACAATTGATGAGTTGTGGATTTCAAAGCTACATAATTTCTAAGCTTTTTTAATCTAAATTAGGTCACCAACCATAGATTTAACAGTGTTTTTTATTTTATTTTATTGAAATACAGTCTAAAAAACCCTTTTAATCTTCATTTTGAAGTAATACCGGAAATATAACAGGGTACAAAACAAATTCTGAATATGAAAAGATGTCATGTCTTTGTTAGAATATCACAGAATAGCGTGATCTCGTTCAGTGATCAAACCTTAAATTAGACAACACACTCAGTGGGATCAGAGAAGCGATTAAAGATTTGCTTTCATTTGATTTGTTATCTTGAAGGTCCTACAGTACATACAATAAGACACAGGATCTGATGGTGAATCCCTTGTGCTGATAGCCAAACGCATTCTTTATTTAAGGAGAGTGCCTCAGACTGATAGGGCAGAGAGACACTGAAATCTATTGAACAAGTCATTTTGAACAGGGAGTTCTATTTAAAAAAAGCACATAAACACCCACAAAAAACAGTCTGTTTAGTAAGAAGGGAGAGTTTGAGATTGAAAAGTCGGAAAAAACAAAAAACTTTAATGTCTTGGTAAATGGGGCAAATTACATTACATCAAATGATGTCATTTAGCAGAGGCTTTTGTCCAAAGCGATTTACAATAAGTACATTTGTCACAGTATCAAACCAACTGTACAGTATGTCACAGTCACAGCCAGCTAGACATTCTCTAGAAACAAGCAGCACTAGCAGAGTTAAGCCCCTTTCCCACATGGAATCCATAACATTGCTGGATAAAAAATATCCGGCAAATGCAGTAGGTAGTCATTGACACATTGGCCTCCTTTACCGAGAAGTTCCATATGGGGTCTGTTCCCACATTAGATGATGTTACAGATACGCTACGTAATGGGTCAGGGTCAGTACGTTATGTCCAGTGTAGATGCGATCGTTTCGACAATCTGTCGGCAACGAACGTACAATCTGAACTGGTTTGGTTTTTTTCCTTCCTCAATCCTCCACACCGGTGCAGCCGGTGCCGGCAGGCGAAGCGCTTGTGCCCTAAACCCCCACACCCCTAAATCTAAAAGACACGTCTAGGGTCTTTGCAGCCGAGCGCCACGGATCGGGCTCGCTTTTCTTCCACAGCCGTACTGGCATTTTCCCGGAAATGATACTAGGTCGGAACATCAAGACTGGCTTGTGTTCCCACATTATGCCAGTGGATTTACGGCTTTCATCCCATATGGGAAAGGGGCTTTAGAGAGTTTTGTTTGTAATGAAAGCGTGTTAGACAGTAAAGGGAAAGAAGATGCTAGGGTCCAGGTGTAGTCTGAAGAGATGCTATTAACAATTGGCTTAAGGTCCTGGAAGGCCTTACGTGCAGATAATTCTTACATAAATCTTCTACTGTTCTACTAATCAAGCACCCTTATTTATAA
>OMKR01096171.1:0-12673 GCA_900302355.1 Cyttopsis rosea
CTCCTCTCCTCTCCTCTCCTCTCCCTCTTTCGCTTTCAGTTTAGCGTCCGTTGTCCGACTAAGTATTGATAACACGCTTAGTATTTTACAAATTAGAGTTTTTTTATTTGATGAAAGTGGGCGCTGATGCGCGAAAATGAACTAAATGGATTTTATTTCTCCACTCATGTAATCATCGGTGTGTGTCCGAACACCGCGTAACGCCGGTAACCATGGCAACCCTAATGTCTGTATTGACAAATGACGTAGTGCCGCAAAGCATAACGCACTTTTCCCGCGGTTTTGTACCCGAACACCAAAGTTACACAGTGCCAGAACAGCCGTTGGGGGGATGGAGGGGAATGAAAGAGGCGCCATTCTCCGTATTACAAGTCAGTGTAGCATCCAAATGATTCTGAAGCTGTTATTTTAAAGTAAAAAAGTTACATAATGCTGCTTTAACATACATAGCTATTTTTAAACTGCAGCCAGTGTGCATTGAATTCATCTCATGCTCATGCATTCATTATTAACGCCTTCAGCGTCGATGTACACAGCCTTGTTATGATCACTTTTTAGTCTGCAAATGGAAAAAAAGGATGGAATGAAGGAATGGATGGATAGAAGTTTAATAGTTATGAGGCTACGCCACCTTGTGGGCGGTGTCTGCAAACTGCTGGGCTTTTTGCATCAGCTCCACGGTGCGGTCCTCGGCCTGACTCAGTCTCTGTCCTCGTTCCCCCAGAGCCACGGTGGCTCTCTTGACCGCACTCCCCACAATGCCCCCTGGAGGGCGCTGCCCCGGCTGACCTGTGCAAACAGAAAGAAAGATGCCATGAGAAGCAGTTCTTCAGAAGAGAATATAATACTGGAATACATTGACATTATCACTTGGCCTTCTGTGCTTGGTCTTGTTGAGGTGTGATCAATGTGTCACATTGGTAAAATGATAATAATGATCATATCTGAATTGTGATTATATTATATAATCCATTAACTATACAGTCACATATTGTATCCATGTGACAGTGTGTCAGTGAATGCTATGAATTGATATACTTAAAGGTACAATATGTAACTTTTCCACATTAACATTTCTAAAAACCACTAGACCCATGTTACATATTGTGTTGAGTTGTGTACTGACATGATCCAAAATGTTTCCAACAATTTTCAAACCCAGAAATTTTCAAACCCGTGAACATTTTTCAAAATTCCAATTTAAAAATAAGAATGGAAACTGGCTCTTGTAAATTTGCAATGTTGTACTAATTGATATAGTTCATTAGTTCCAGCAGAATAGTAGCTCTGTGTTAATCCGAAAAAGCTCAAGTTTCACAATGAAAGGAGAATGATTATTAGTGATGTAAGGTTTGACAATTTAGACATTCTGTAATTGGCGAGTCACTCACTAAAGAGGAAAGAGTTGTTCAATTTTCAGACTCTTCGTTCGTTTCATTCAGGCGGTGTAACGCACAGTGAGCGAGGGAGGACTTCCTGATGTATGTTGATCTACATACTTTACTGAACACATCATTGTACGAGGTGGTGAGTTTATCTGTAGTAGTAACCCTCATGTCAACCGAAGCCAGTGAAGACCATCTCAAAGAAGCTGAGACAGGACTGTGGTGTGACGGTGTGGCACGGTTCACAGCTGCTGTCACAGAAGTTCCGATTTCAAGTCCTATTCCTTTAATCAGATGATTGGAGGAGACAACCGAGTTTCACAAGACTCAGTGGCTCAAAGAGATCAGTCGTTGGATGAGAGTTTTTGTGTTTGAGGAATTGAGGGTTCGCTGCCGGGAGAGCTTCTGAAAGCTGGCAACACGAGTGCGTGTTTAAAAGCACATGGAGACCAGGACCGAGAGTGAAGGCGACCTGGGGCCTGTACTATGAAGCAAGTTCAACATACCCAGGATCTCTTTTCGTTAGCTGGCTTCACTAAGCCTAACAATCGCAATCACGCTAAGTGGTGTCACGGCGGTGGTGATCAACTCGTTCAGTCAACCCAGGTTTTCCCGATCTCGCTATGAGCACGTTCACGTAAAAGGGGCGGTGTTTGCACCATATGACCAATCGCAAACATGGACGATTTAATCCGTGTATCATTCGATCATTTTATATCCGATTTAGAATCCAAAGTCAGAAAACCGATAAGGGGCTGTATTTCGTTGTTTTGATTAATTGATTGATTGATTTTGACAATTTCATTATACAAACACTCAAAACTCCCCTGGCAATTTAAGTGTTTAAATAAAAGAAAAAAACCCTGATAACACAATAAAGCCAAAGGCTTATTTCCATTGTGGTGCCTACAGATTTTGTTCTTAAATTAAAAATAGAACATGAGAAAATTAGATATTTGATTTTATCATTAAATATTTCCGATTTGGTGCACCTGAGCCCCGGGGGGCCGGGATCCCACCTCGATCCTTCACTTTCATGACGCCACAGGGTTTCATGAGACCCTGACTCGGGTGTGCGTTAGTGACCCTTTGCGCCGATTGTACGTGGGCCGGTCCCCGCCCAGAGCGATGCGTTGGGGCGCACTGAGGACAGTCCGCCCTGGTCTAGGGGCGAGAGGGGCCCGTCGGGCGCATTTCCTCCGCGGCGGTGCGCTGCCACAGCACCGGCTCTAGGTCGGCTTGGACCTCACCGCTTCCTAGTGCCGCAGATTTGGTTACTCGCTGTGCCTTCCCCGTCCACCTCCCTCTTACCCCCGGCGTGACACTCGAGCGGGGCGGACTGTGCTCAGTTATCACCCTAAACTGTAACCCCAATGTTTTATGAATAGTCCCCAATCTAAAATAGCCCCGGATATAATATATATATTTTTACAAAATAAGTGCAATAAAAGAATTGCCCCAGATCTATTCATCTGTCTGGGATGGGAGCCCGCGATCGGCATGCTAGCACGCGAAAATGCATCTACCCTTTCCCGGACCTCTGTAATTATTTCCTAAATAAAACATCCAAGAGAATTGATTGGTCAGTAGGCGGTGCTTATATATGGGTTGATCTGTTATCTGAGTAGGTTAGGTGTATAGCATAAGTTACCATGGTGATATACCCTGGTAAAAGGGGAACCACCATCGTGACACTGAAAACTTACCTCGCTAAGCACAAATCCTGCTTCATAGTACAGGATGATTGGAGAAGACAACCTCACTAAGACTCAGTGGCTCAAAGAGATAAGTCGCTGTTGGAGGACATGAGGGTCTGATGCCTAGTAAGTATTTTAAAGGCGGCACGCCAGGGGCGTGTTTAAAAGCGCCTGGAGACCAGGGGTGAGTATGAAGGAGACCTGGTGGCATGATGGTTCAGAAGCTGCCGTCACAGGTTCAGGTTTCTTTAATCAGATGATCGGAGGAGGGTACCAAGCTGAGTTTGGCTCAAAGTAATAAGCTGCTGGAAGTTTGTAGATGTATAGATGTCTGATCTGCATGGTCTTTCATTACACATGAAGTCAATCCTCTAGTTCCAATGTGTGGCTTTTTCTGATATAAAGAAATTCAGTTCAGATGTTTCCCTCCACCCATCACCTTTGTGACTACAGCAGCTAACTTTACAACTCATCTAACTGCCCTTCAACCTCTTTACAATACTGCTTCCTGTTTCATCTTCCTTCCTTCCTGTCTGTGTGTGCATTTCAAAATGATGTTGCTGAGAAACCAGTCTATAGGGGGTAGCAGAGAAGATAGACCCCTCTAGAGGGGTGGACGTAATTCCCATTGGGCAGCTGAGGCGGCTGCAGTTGATGGGTAACGCTTTGCCCCACTGTGGCCTGGCACCTCTCCCATCCATTACAATCCCCCTGTCAGTGGTTCAATGGTGCAGAGCGCTCTCCCTCAATCTAAAAAGGGCCCGGACCTCCTAAAAGACAAGGCATTGTGTTGAAGCCCGCCCTCCTGCAATAAAACAAAGTCCTCTCTCATCTGGCGGTCACATCATAGAGGATCCATTCTCCAGCACAGCGGAGAAGTGTAGCAGAGCAGAGGACAATAGACAAAAAGCTGAGAGAGAGAGAGAGAGAGAGACTGGGATGAAATGAGAGGGGAAGTCATGCCAGTATAAAGAGGAGTGAGCCATTTAGCTGGTGAATGGAAGATTGATAGTTCCCTATGTCGTTCCTGGATCATTCTAAACCAGTCCACCTTGTGGAACCCTTTTCAGGGAATGAAAACCGAAATAATGCAGCACAAAGGTCGAACCCTGGATGCAAACTGGAGTCCAGGTCTGAGACTCCAAATGTTTTAAAACCCAGAGATGTGCTCTGTGCAGTAATCCATGATACGTATCAGCTGGTTTAGTGATTCATCAAGACCTGTATACCCAAAACACACATACACACACACAAAAACAAACTAGACATCTTATTTACCAATAACCCAATTTAACTTAGATATCTTACCTTTAAACTGTGAATGACCTTGGTTGGCAGCCATCCTGGTCTTCATGCGAATAAAGAAAGCCTGGCAGCGGAAGATGACCAGGTTCATGGTGCAGGCCTCTAGAACCACAGAGACAATGAGGACGAATCAACTCAGGTTATTTATGTCGCACTTTATCACAATACAAGTCATCTGGAAATCAAGACTTCCACAAGAACCCGAATGTCAAAACTGTGGAAACCTTGAGAAGAGACTAAAAGGAGACTTCCTCCTTCCAGGATGGCTAGGTGTGCAATAGGTCCAAATTGGCCAAATACACTGATTTAACTGATTAATTGATTATCTGGAATGAACTATCCAAGTACCTCCAGTCAGCTTGGGCTGACAGTTGATGAACTCTGTCTGCCTGGGGGGTGCGTAGCTCTTCCGTCTGACCTGAAGGCTCCTGGACCTGGGTCTGGGTTCCACCTGGGAGTCACTGGGTCCGGCGCCTTGGGTGTCCTTGGCGTCGGGGCTCGATTTGCCCGGCCAGCTCACTTTTCCCACGTTCCCCGCCTTCCCCAGACTCGCTGCCTTGGCCAGCCCGCCCGCCTTGCCCTCCCAGTAGGTCTGGCAGGCGTGGTACAGGATCTGGACGAAGATGCACTTCTCCGCCGAGGAGCTGGCGACCCACTGGTCCGAGGCATTGTCGAAGACGAGGTCAAACTCTGGACTGTCCTGGGAGAGGGACCCAGAGGAGGAGGGAGGGATGGTTCGACAACATGGTGTGTGTTGGGAGTTGGGTGGTAATACCATGATAAGAGGAAGTTATCTTCATCAGCCAAAAAAGCAGTTTGTGTGATGTTGTGAATTGTGAAATGATTTGATGTATGTGATGACAAAACAAAATGAAAATTATTTTGTGGAAACTGTGGCTGATGCCAGTGGTTTATTTAATATTTGGATCTATTTAAGATTTTTCAGGATATACTTATGAAACATTGTTTTCATTGAAGGATAGACACCACCTTCCTTCCTTCGTTGGTTCCTTCCTCTCTCCCTCTCTGCCTCCCTCCCTTCCTTCCTTCCATCGTCCCTTACTCCCTTACTCCCTTACTCCCTTACTCCCTCCCTCCCTCGCTCACCTTATGGGGGTTGATGCCGTTGACCTGTCTCAGCTGCTCCACGTTCCACTGTGACCTGGTGGTGAAGGAGGCGGAGCCTCCAAAACGCTTCACCTTCGTGATGAGGAGCTGGTGAGGCTTCTTATTGGTCACTGGACAATGAAGAATAAATTAAAAATTAAGGTTATGTAACGAAAACATATTTCTCATAGATAGAAGATCAAAATTATTGACATTTCAGGTTTTTCATTGCTATTTGTAATACATTAAATACCTTTAATAAAAATAGATAAGAGAATAATATGAATAATATAATAATAGATAGGGATAATATAAAATGTGTGATTTATGGGCCCACCAATATATTCATATGCATATTTTAATATATTAAATTATTTTTATATCTATATAACTGTATATGTAAAATTGGTCTATACGATTACATTAATATTAAATAACATTTGCCTCCAAAGAACCAGCTCTGCGTCCATTGAAAGCCTCTTCCATAGCTACATGCGGGTGTGACAACGTGACTACATCAGATCGATACCAGTCCCTCTGACACCCAGGAGCAGCGTCAGAGCCGGTGATGTAGTGTGATATTAAACACTGTTCTATTAACACACTGTTATCGCTGTGTTCTCTGCAAAACAAGGGCTCCTGTGATGCACCATCTGACAAGACCACTGTATGAGATCCATGGCAACTCGCACCAGAGGAACGAAACCGAGCACGGCTTGTAAAAATGAGGCAAATAAAACCCTAAAAACCATCGGAAATGACTTTAAACGTGTAATCCATAAAAAGGGTCTGCGTTGGGTAGATTACACTCCCAGTCCTACAACTCGATTTCAAACTGCAATGCGTCACTTTCTTTTCTCCAAAGTTTGCCTCCTTCGAATCGATTAATTTGGGGTTTTTTCTTGGTCACTTGAGGTGGTGGGGATGTTTTAATCCGAGGGAGCCACAACTCGCTTCTGGTTCATCAAATTCACCGGTGCTGCCTTTCATTTCTTGCAGCGCTCCTCTGGGGAACGGTTGGTGGTGGACCCTGCCACCATCAATGGAAACAGCAGATAGAGGACACACTGCAAATACGTTGAATGGCTGTTTCTTCATCAGTAGGCTACCATCTTAAAAAATGTATAAAATGTGGTAATTTTAACAAAGTAATTGTATGGATTACCACTTTAAATGTGCCGTTTAGACGTAACGTTAATATGCTATAACTGGTCAATTGCAGCATTAACCGTTTTAGGAGTCAACTGAACGCGTCCAATGCGGCAGACATACTGTATAATAAAGACCCATCTGTCACCACGATTATAGTGCCCTTGGGCAAAATATTTCCAAAGCTTCAATAATCATCTTCAATGTGGCAGAGCAGCTTGATGAAGACCCAGACGACACAAACTGGCCCCGACTCGTGCCGCCAGGCATGTTCAGAACCCTTTCTTCTTTAAAGTTCACCTGAGAGGCAGATGAAGGTTGCGTAGTCCCCCGTCCCTCCAGTCGGGAGGAAGGGCACTCTCTTCCTCTTCCTCCTCCTCACCTCCACTGCAACCAGCATCCTCTCATCACGGGGGATGAAGACCTCCTTCTTCACAGCGGCCTGGAGGCTCATGGTGTCCACAGCCCTGGAAGGAGGGTTCGTGGAGGGATTGGAGCCAGCAGCAGGTGGAACGTACCACTGAAGTACTCAAGTACATTTTTTAAGTTCAGCTTTGGACTTTCACTCCATTTCAAAGTAAATATCAGTATTCTTTACTCTACTCTCTCTAACAAGTGACGATACTTTATTTATTTTACTTTCAAAAATCATGGGCCGGATCTATCAAACTGCCGGTTTAGGATTCCTCAATGTATAATCTACATTTTAATCAGGATTTGCATGAAAGAGCACGTACTGAAATACTTCTACTGAAGCCTCCGTGCGGTGTTTGCACCTCCAGGAGTGTCAGGGTGTTTTTACAAGAAGGTATTTCTTCCATCTCTGTTGTTAACAACTGATGGAATATCGGGCCAGTTTGACCCACATTTCAAAGTTTATTATTACTTTTACACCGTTTGTGTGAATCCCAAGCTCTACACTACAAGAGAAACAGGTGATGAGACGCATTTGTGTAAATCATCATTTATCATTAATGTTCTATGTCGTTTGTGATTGTGATCATGTTAAATTCTGCAATTTCAATTAAAAAACATATATATACAAGTCCAGTAACTTTGACTCTGGTACCTGGATTGATGGATATAGAAAGGACGGAATAACTTGGCTTTACCTGAATCAGGTCTTGCTGTTTTTGCTTCTTTCCTTCCACGTGCACTAGTGCACAGTGCACGCTCCTTGCTTTTATTCTCGAGGGAAATGGGCGGAAGTGTCGCTCCGCGCACGGCGCCTTGCGGTGAAGGCACAAGCGTCCACGGAAAAACCAGCTTTATCAAGTGGAAAGATCACGTGTGGACTGAGCGATGGATCCCATTCAATGAGGACAACACAGTCCCATTGAAACCAGTCTCACTGGAAACTATATTAAAGAGACATATGTCTATATGTAAATTAGAGGTCTAGGGGTCCTCAAGGCAATTTCAGGGGGTCCTGTTTTACATGTTACATCTAAATCTATTAAAGTTCATTTAAATCTTTTTTTTTATTTTTTTTATTAAAAAATTTAAAAATAACATGGTCTTGAACTTGACTTGCTCCTTCCCCCAAAAAGGCTCGGCCTGGACTGGATCACACCTCGAGTGGTGAGATCTTCAAAACACACACGTGCTGCGGAACTGTAAAGAACCAACTTGCTTTCTGCTTTGTGATGGAAACTATGTTTCTGATGTTGTTCCACCGTTTCATTTTTCATTTTCTTAACTTCTGAACCCTGAACAGCCGAGGGCGTCTAGTAGTCCCGAGTTTCCAAAAAACTAGATCAAGAGGAAGTCAGCTTATCAATAGTTTTCATGTGAAAACCCAGTCGTAGATATTCATGAATTAATTGATGGAGGCCATGAAAGGGAAGGTGCAAAGGTCTATTTTAATGGAAAAACAAGAAAAACAAAGATTGACAGAAGTAAAGCACCACACCATCCAGTGAAGGAACAGGACACCAGGGGTACGAAGGGCATGACGGCGACAACACCAGTTTCTCATAAACAATGCAACGCAGCCTTGGATCGCTTCTCTTTTAGTTCAGTCAATTCAATGAAGCAGTTCTTTATGTGAATATAGGTTTAAAAATAAAATAAAAATGGATAATGAGTTTAGATTCATTTACCATTTAGAATTTCATTTCAATGTGAAATTTGAGGGGATTTGAACATAAAGTGGTCCATTTTTATAAAATCATTACAATTACATTTCAACTCCATCTCTACATTCTGATACACACAACTCTTCATGTGGAATTGAGAGAAGTGAAACAGAGGTGACCAGACTCCAACAGCGGTCCAAGGCCGTGGAGGCGGCGGCTTTCCAACACAGAACTAGAGCAGGTCACGCCGCTCTTCATTTCTCTTGCTCTAGCGAAAAAGAAAAGAACCTCTACGGAAACGCACTGTGTCACTGAGATATGGCACGAGGATGAGTTCCCCCCAAGGAAGGAGCTTCTGAATCGCTTCTTCCAGGATGTAGGACGGTGGACGGACATGTAAACAGGGGACACGCAGGAAAGGCCCTGGACACTAGCACTTTGCCAACGTAGTATGCGAGCGTGTTTTAGTGTCTGAAACCACAGTACACGTCAAATAGTGTGAAAAGTACCAGGACGAACGAAGTACTACCTCTAGTCTAGTGGAATATCGTAACGCAAGCACTCTGCGGGCAAGTAGAGCTGGGTTAAGAAAAACTAATCGATACTCAGATTGGATTCAATTCTATAGATTGCTTTGTTTGAAAGTTACGCAACCATTTTCTTTCTTTTTCTTAACTTAAATAAAGAAAATGAGGTTTTTTTTTTATTTTGAAACACTGGTCAATCGAAAAATGCACTTTCTATGTAATTTAGATAGAATTTTGGACTCTGATCTTTTTACTCGCATCCTAAAATATGCTGACGATAGTACACAGGTGTAGTATATTGTGTGCGGTTGTAGATTTCAGAGGCAGCGTATAACAACTAAGCAGTGTGGTCAATTTACCCAAACGGGAAGTGGATCTGACTTCTTTCCAAACCGTCCTCCAAAAGTTCCTCATCGCATTTCTCTAAATGCTGGATGGTGACGCGGTAAACGTGGAAGGTACATTTTGAGAAAGGCCAGGTGCTGTGGTCTGCCGCTAAAAGGTAAATATCACCAGACCGTGGGAGGCCAAAGCCAACAGCAAAGCACGACAGAAGAAACGTGTCACCAAACTCAGAGGAAAAAAAACAGGACATAATGAAAGCCGCGCTTTACTTATCACCCGGTATTTATATTACTTTCATTTCCTCATGCCATGCCACTAACCTCCGTGTCATTTCAGATTTTTGCTTTGCTGTCACTCCTTCCCCTTCACCTGGTTGCAGTCCACTTCCCTGTGTTCCCTGCCAGATTGTCTCTCGCATTACGCTGAGCTTTCCCGCACTACCACCCGATCCCTGCACCTTCCGTCCGAACCGCTGCCTGATCTCCTGCTTCTGACCCCTGCCTGTTTTCTGGAATAAACCTTGTGGACTTTGACTTCTTACCTGATTGTTTTGTGTCGTGCTTATGGGTTCACATCCGTTCCGAGTGAGTGAGCGTAACAGAAGGTGTCGTTTCTCTGAAATAACCTCGGCCGCTTGACTAGAATCTGAGTTTACCATCAGGTCTACATGCTGCCCTCTCAATCTTAACTTTTAAAATAGCAAAGCTCGGTTTCAAGTCCACAGCGCGCAGCCATATCATGCTTTGTTCAAACCGGACTCCCACATGATCCGATTTATCAAAGAAAACATGTCAAATGTTTGTAACGGTAGAAATATAAATGTGACTGATGCGGTTTAGAATCTAAAAAATCGAAACATTATTTTGTGTCCTGCGTGACATGAAACTAGGGTGAACGTTTACATCACCAGTGAAACTCAGGTGGATGCACTTGACCACATTGGGGCGAAACTGGAAAAAAAAAAAAGGTGATTTGTAAAAACTAAAAAGCAAACTGGGTTTAATTTCCAACACCGTCCTGAATTTATTTATAATGTATCATTGTGGAGCCAATAACCATTTGCAGAGGTGGATGAGTCCACGTCCAGAAAGTAAGAGTCCTATTTCCATGTGTTTTCTTCAGCCATGCACTGATCCATCAGCTGTTCCTCTGAGTTGATTAGCTGTGAGCAAATCCACAGGGTTGACTTGAAAAACCCAGAGTGGAATTTGACTTTCTGGAATTTGACTTTCCAACTCTGCCCATTTGTGCCTCGATAAATACTGAGAAGGGTTTATAAGTATGATGTTTAAATGTTTAGCATAATTTGCCCCACAAAGCTAAAACAAAACACAGTGGTCCTCCAATGACCATAATGCACAGTAACAGCTTCCAGAACAAACCCGTTTGTTTGGCAACCAGGTTTTGCATTGTATGAAGGGTAAGAAATGTTATTTCGATAAAAATAAATAAATAAATATGTAAATACATAAATAAGTAAATAAATTAACAAACAAAATAGACTTAGGAAAATGTAAACATGACTGGATGAAACCTGGTTTCAGACCCCCACATGAAACCAACAATAAAATGACACGACTAATTTTGCCAGATTGCCTTCGATTCTCTGTTTGGCATCTGTTTTTTGAATTCCATACCAGACACACACATTCTGTTTTTGGGGGCGAAAAGTCTCAAACAGCCTGGAATGTAGAGGGTAGAATAGAACCGTGACTTGGGCTTCAGAGGGGGCATCAACGTGTTTTCATACCAGGTGCAGTAAGACTTTGACCGCTGGCGTTCGGCTCCAGATCCGGGAATTCCATTGACAGACGGACGGAGGAATGAGAGCTGACAAAAGGGGGGTCGATTCCGGAGGGTCGGGCGGGGCCAATCACTGATAACGTGATTGTGAGAAAGTCAAAGACAGAGAGAGTTGGACTTGCAGGAAGTTAACAGTCGTTATTATCAAGCACAAAAAAATACAGGGAAAGAAAAAAGGGCAGGGCAGGTTCAGGTCGACCCCGAGTGCAGAGTTCAGGTCTGTGTGTGTGTGTGTGTGTGTGTGTGTGTGTCCCATTCGATGCATGTCCACTTATTGTTTTAAACAATGCATGCATCCGTGTCAGAGTGGGGATGGGCTTTCTTTAAATCCAATCAAACAGGTTGTTTTATTTGAAATGAGGCCATGGTCAAATTGTAACATTATTCTGGGCATGGTTGTGAACGTCGGTCCAAACATTATCCACTTAAATCACTTTAAAGGCACTACGAGTGGTTTTCTACCATTACTACTACTACTAGTTTCTACTATAACTGACATTAGAAAATTAGACCACTTGGAATAACATTAAAAAATGTTTATACCTTTTTTTTTTTTCTAATTACCTAACCAAATGTTCAGTATTACTGCTATTATTCTCTCTCTTCATCACAACTGAACCATCAGAGTCGAGGTAATAGCTCTGTGACAGAAGGTAATGGAGCTGGAAACACTACCGGTTTTGGCCACAGGGGGCACCAATGTTCCTGAAAATCCCAAACTATTCGTAGTGCCTTTATTATGATGAGTTGGTTAAGTTTGATTAAGTTTGAGAAAAAAAACATCTGGCAAAGCAGAGGGGCTTTAGTATTTCAATGACAAATAAATATTACTGAATGTTTCGAATTATGCATTCTACATAGCCAGTTTACCTTTAAAAGTTGTCATTACACCGAGCCCGGCGACATTGAAGAATCCTAATCTTTATACAAATTATTTTTGTTTCATGAATAAAATTAAAAATATATCTTTGAGGTTATCCGTCAAAAATAGTTCTGAATATAGCCGCATTTAAGATCTTTATTCTTACTTGTCAAAAGATGCAAGATGTATCGCTTAAATAACTCTGCTTTTTAGATGCTGGAAAGAGTATTTCCTTGAGAAATACTCCTTGAGAAATACTCCCGCAGCCCCGCCCGCCGGGAGATGCCGTCCCTTGGGGCAGTATTATTATTTTTGCTCCACACTGCTGCGCAATCAGAGCGACCTCTGTTCCAAACAAAACAAATAAAAACAATGTGTTTTTCAAAACGAGCCCCGTGCGTAACAGGAAGACTTT
>OMKR01096173.1:0-12878 GCA_900302355.1 Cyttopsis rosea
AGCGCCCCGCTGCCCATCATGTACCTGGTGAAGAAGGGGGACCACACCGAGATCGAGGTGGCCGAGTTCCCCAACATGATCGTGGAGCGCTGCGCCTGCACCATGGACCACGTGTCCATCGTGTGACGGGAGCGTGCGCTCAGCATCGAACGCTTAGTACTTTTCTATTTAAAATGGCGTCTCCTCGCTGCCGAGAACAACACGTTTAAGCCACAAGCACTTCTCACTTTGTCGTATATTTTGTACATAATTAATTTTGATACCTTTCCCTTTGGACATTTGTACAGTTGTATTGGATACCGAGTGTCTGCTGTCTGGGTTGGATGAGTGTGTTTAGAAGGTGTATATAGTATGAATGAGTGATACATAGTTTATGTTGCAAAATAAAACATTTTTGTTCCATTTACATCCTGGCCTCCCTCTCCCTCACCACACGGGCCGGCTGCCCCCAGCGCCGCCTGACTTAAAAAAAAAAAAAAAACGTTTCAAATTAAAGTGGTAATCCACTGTGTTGGGTGCCCAAAAATTATATATTTTTTAAAACCCGTTCGCGTTCTGAATCGAGGTTTTGATTCTCGGCCGTAACGCCGTCGCCGACAAGGCGGCCTCACCGCAGCGGCGCGTCAACCTCGTTTCAAGAAAAAAACATGCGAAAGCACTACATTACCCACAATCCTGTAGTGTAACCGCGACGTCTCTGATCGGTCGTTTACGTCACGTTCATGTATCACAACGCTATTATTAACAATATAAATATAGTGACAAAGGTTAAACTCAAGAAGAAGCGCTAACCTACCGTTGGGTTGGAAGTCGCTGGAAAGGCATCGTTCGCAAAGGATCATGGGAAGAGTAGTTCTTTAATAACTATGTGCGCGGTGTTGTACCTTTGCCTTTTTTTCCCCCCGTTTTCCAATGTTTTCTGGTCACGGTTCATCCGGCGGTCGGTCGGCTTGGTTCCAGGCTTGAAACTCGTTACATGAGGATTTTCTGAAACGCCGACGGAGAGAATGATGAGAGGTGAACTTCCGGAGCCGGAGCCGATCGAAGAGCCGGCGGCCGGCGGTGACCTCGAGGAATTCAATTCGATTCACGGAACGGCAGCGCGTTCTCCGGGTTTAGCCTGGTCTTTGCTCTCGGGTCACTTTCTTCGCGTATGTTCTCGGTTCACTTGACGCATTGGACGTATCCTTTGTTCCTTTTTGTCAACGTTTAGCCATATTGACAGCTTACTGACCACGAGTGGCAACGCTGGTTTTATCAAATTCACCACGACTGCCATTCACGCCGGGAAATGGAAGCAGCACATATATAACGCAGATACATTGAAGTCCCAGATAATCCCGGTTAAATATGGGATTTTTTGACGAAATAATCGTATTATTATTAAGAAGAAGAAGAGTGTGGGTGGCGATAGTCAGTTCTAACGCATATAACAAGCACATTTGCCTAATGACTTGTCACTAGTGACTTGCTGCATTGGCAATGGTGTGCAAACACTTGTAAGTCGCCGCCCCGGGCACAAGCGAGCCGGCATATTTACAGTGGGATGAACCCACGCCGCCACATAGGGAGAAACATGGAGTCAATCCACATGAACGAGAATAGTTCCTCTATTTACATCAGGCTTAGCATGATAGGCCGGGCCAACCATTGATAATCGGGGCCCATATGCAACGCCCTGTTTGCCGTCTCCGTGGGGGGTCTTGTCATTCACTAATATGCCAGCGAAGGTAAACACGCTCCCTAAAGCTCACGCCGGCTGTCTGGCAGGAAAGTGGATTCTCACTCGAGAGCAGGAAGTCTGCCAATGAAAGGCCAACGCCAGGGTGGAAGTCTACAAGGGAAAGCCGCAAGAAATGGTTTACCGTTCCCCGACGCCGAGGCGGGTCGATCCCGTCAAATAAAAGTCAGGAATCGGCAAAGA
Source organism: Cyttopsis rosea (assembly GCA_900302355.1). NCBI lineage: Eukaryota > Metazoa > Chordata > Actinopteri > Zeiformes > Parazenidae > Cyttopsis > Cyttopsis rosea. The sequence goes on from OMKR01096173.1 coordinate 1,925, forward strand.
AAGAAGTATTTATTTAGCGATTCCTGACTTTTATTTGACGGGATCGGCCCGATTTATCGTCAGCTCGCGACTATTACCTCATATCAAAACATTCTCACATAGAAAATATCATTAAATAAAAGTCTGAAAGCTTTTGGGCTGTTGGTTTACACACCTGGTATTTAATCTGCAACATAAAGCAATAAAAATATAGTCTGGTATTTGTTGTGATCATCATAGATTATACTGCAAACACATGAGCTCAGATGCAGCAAATACAACATTTATGTATCCCGTATACAATACACTGAGAAGGCGGAAAACCTTGGAAATATATTGAATATTGACAGTTTATCACACACAGGTCGTTTGGTAAACTAATACTTTCAGTATCACAATACAGCATTACCTGAAATCAGTTCATAAAACATTCATGCATGGCTGAAAAAGTGGATGACTCATACACACGGTTATTAAATATCAACATGGGTTGTTAGAAAAAGGAAAAAAAAAAAAAAAGAAAACTACACAACACACAAACAAATCCGTTCGTAAACTATCCCGTCCGAACGTCCGGTCGTACCTCGCGTACCTGATCGCATCCATGTTCTACACAGGCTTCATTAACACTGCGAGCATCCTCTGCCACTGGCGTGGGTTTCAAGCTCTGTACTGCACTTGTACTTTAAAACGAGGAGCTGCCGTTATTGCAGGGCCACATGGTCACCGATAGGGATTCAGCAGAACGCTCAAACTATTTCTCATGAATTAGATGTGCTTCTCGCGCCCGTCTCCGAGGTTGTGATAGCTGTAGGCAGTGCTGATTGTGAGCATGCTGTGACATTGTGTAGCCCTTTGTTTGCTGGTGAAAATGAGCCACCAAAATTCCTTACCAAACCCATTAAACTTAAATAAAATTTAAAAAAAATAGACCCCATGTGCCAAAGTAGTCTAAAAACCCAGTTGATTAAAAAAAAAAAAAAAAAAACTAGTAGAAAACCAGAGCAAATAAGCATGCAACACTTTAAAATTCTATTTTAGTACTACGCTTTATTTCTCCCCCATGAAAGGAATTTCCTTTTATATTTTTCTACTATATTCTAGATCTTTCATTGCATTTTTTTAATATAATAAATTAAGTTGGAACTGCAGCCTTTCCACCATAGAGCTGAGTGATAACTGTAAAGAAGAATATTCATATTAGAAAAGCACACCTAATGGATTAAGGATAAACAGACTTAGAGTCTAAATGTATTTAATAAAGTAGTTACACCCTTTATTTAGAGATATGGCTCGGCCATTCTTTCTCAAAGCAATATGCATCTGAATGCCAATAACGGTTTATCAAAGATGGGACATATGAAGGACGTACTTTACGGCGAATGAGGTGCCAACTGTGGCCCATCGCAGGGCTGATGTCCTTGCTGTTTGAAGTAGCAAACCAGGCCATAGCCCGTTCAAAGGCCCTTTACACACCTTTGAACTCAATCAAAAGTCATAAGCCAGCAGGAGATGTAAAAAATGCCAACCGGTCTTTTATTGTAAGTCTATGGAGTTTAGATTACAGGCTTGAAAGTGGGAACAAATCACAAAAAATAAAACAAAACAATAATTGCTCGAGCTCATCTGCTGCTTCAATTTAACGGTTTTCTGAAAGTGGTCTACAGGGACAATCTAACAACACTAGGTTAGCTACCAGGCTTCTGGTTAGGAGGCAAAGGTTCCTTTTACTCATTAGCGTGTTTCATAAAGTTCTCATACAAACAAAACTAAGAAAAAAAAAAACCCAAATATTTACAATTTGAAATATAAAAAAAAAATAAAATCACAGCACAGATAAAAACGCATAACCCTGAAAAATTATTCCTAACATCTGCATTGCCAGCAAATCGTTTCTGGTTCCTGATATACCAAAACATGGGACACTGTTATATTGTTTTCAGTTTTTAAAAGTGTTGGGAGTTAAAAGTAGTGGAAACTGATTGTAAAATATATAACAAAAACTACAAAAAAAGTAAGAAAAAAAAAAGGAAGCAGAAATTAAAACTGAAGTGGACACGTTGAACCCATGTTTTACACAAATACATAGAAAGCCTCAACGAGACTGCCATCCTCTCCTCGCCTCTCTGATGTGGAATGTTGTTGATCCATATCGCTCAAGTCGTCGCTGTCGGTCGGTAGGTCTTAAATTTTAAAAATGGGTTCGAGAAAAAAGAAAAATAGAGCGTTGGATGTTCCGTGGCTAGCGGTGGGTCTGTTTGGGCCACCAGTCCTTTTCAACAGTCTCTCAGTAGTAGCCTGGCTGGTACTGCTGACTCCATGGCTTCTGGTTCCAGAACTGCAGGGTGAACACACAGGACATGCAGGGGTTTAGGAGTTTATACGGCTATACAGAGATTGTACTACAGTGTTTGGATTTATTACCGTTTAGGAGTTAAAAATGCTTTGTTAAAAATAATCAAATTCAAGTGAATAATGGCAATTTAAAGCATACATTCAAACCAATCGTATGTTACATTTCATATTGTTATATTTTAATCATCATTTTTCCATGATCCATTTAGACAAAAATAAAAATTGCTGGGCGTCACAATATGATGCCCAGAAACAACTGGTTAATAATAATAAAGTAATGAACTAGATAATTCTATGAATTGTTCTAACATTTTCCTTTAGGTCAGATAGCAAGGTAAGTCATTAGGTGCTGGAATTAAAAAAAAACAACCTTATTTTTTTTTCTTACAGAAGACAAAAAATAAAATAAAATAGAAATCTGATTAGATGTTTATGTTGAAGTTAAGACCTCATAAATTCAAATGCAAGACTATTTAATGACTTCTGGTCCGAATATTTGTAAAACTGAATTTAAGACACCTTAAGGACATGCAGAAACCCTGGAAAAGGATGTAGCCTTTTCATCACATTTTATTGTTCATTGTTACACAACAAGCGGAGGACGACTGACCCCTTGCTGCCAGCTCTGGTTGAAGGCCTGGGCCTTGTCCATGCCAAAGCTGCCGTTCCTGTTGTTGCCAAAGCCGCCGCTATTCCTGTTGTTGCCAAAGTTACGATCCTTGTTGCCGTAGTTACCACGGTTGCCGCCGCCGCCGCCACCGCCGCCTCCTCTCTGCTGGTACTGCAAAGGAGAAGAAGAGGCATTTATTTTAAGTTATATCCATAATACATAGGTGTATTTTATAACCATGGTTTTGTAAGTGGCAGTGCAGGAGAAGGACAAACTTTTTAACGTTTTAACAAAACCCACCTGGTTGAAGTTTCCCCTGCTGGAGCCGCCGCCGCGGTTAGAGTTGGCTCCACCTCCTCTGCCCATGTTGCCTCTGTTCATTGGACCACCTCTATTCATGGACCCGCCTCTGGGACCCATGTTACCCCTCATAGGCCCTCCCCTGGGGGATCCGCCCAGGCTCGGCATGAGGCCGCCGCCCCGGCTGAATCCTCCCCGACTGGGGAATCCTCCCCTGAAGGCCGGGTGGGGCATGAAGCCCCGTGGGGGGCGGCTGAAACCGCCACGTGGGCCGGGAGCTGGAGGTGAGATGGACAAGTTATTTTCATTTTGAGAGATGTCAAATTTGATGAAAATGCATTGCATCTTTATTGCATATTTGGTCCTGTAATGGCTGTCCAATGAGGACAGTTGCATACCTCCTCTGAAGTTTCCTCGGTTCTGGAAGCCTCCACGGACACCGCCTCCCCTCTGGCCTGGTCCACCGCCACGGTTGAACTGGTTTTTGCCCCCCCGGGTGCCTCCGCGTGGGCCGCCGCCTCTCTTGGGCGTCATGCCCCCCTGGTTGGGCCTCTTCTCAGCGGGCAGGGCTGTCTTGCTCTCCTCCTTGTATTGCTCCAGCAGCTTGGCAGCTTCCTCCTTCTGCATCTCTGCGAAGGTCACGTCGCTGAAGCTCTCGCCTTCCTCCGGGATAGCATAGAAGCCTGAAGAGGACGCACAGGTTACATCAGGGTTCCCACTCTCTTCAAAAAAAAAAAAAACATTTCTGAACTGAAGAACACACTTGTTTGACTGGCATCTCCCGGACTGTCAAGTTTTGGAATTCCCAGAGATGCAAGTTCAAATGTTATAAATTATTCTGGTATTATATGCCGTAAAATAAATATTAATTCTAACATGAATTTTGTTTAATAAAAAGAGTGCACACTGAATAAAACATTTCCAGGCCAGGATATTTTGGACAATTCCATGACTGGAATTTCTCACATTTATGACTTTGGGCTATTAAAATCCAGGAATCCAGGAATGTTTTCCGAATAAGGGTTCTTAGTTTTCCGAATATGGAATATGTGGCTATAGGGTCCTGTGCATACGTTCACGTCACACACATTTACTGACACCACATCTACATTTAATGGCCTCCATTGAAACCAAAATCACCATGGACAGAACATGACATTTAGACACGAACTAATCCATGATAATGAAAGATCAAATAGGCATAGATTAAATTACAGAATTAAAAAAAATTATGCATTATGACTGGCCAATAGATATAATATAAATATTCTGATACAAGAGTCAAATTCTGCCTTCGTAGACTGTAACAAAAAAACCCAAAAACATTTACTTTTCATTTTGAGGAGGGCGTGCTCAGGGACTTCTTTGCCGTCGCTTTCGGCCTTCTTCTGGGCTCTCTGCTTGTACTCCTCGTCAGAGGGGCAGACCACCACGGCCTTGCGCTGGAAGCCAGCGAACAAGCACATCTTCCTCTTCTGGCCCGGGGCAGACAGGTTCGTCTGGGGGTGGAGAAATTATTTTTAAGGATGATTTGGTCGCCCAGACATGTTTTACACCTTTGTTTCATTAGATTGGCGACTCACATGATCCAGGATGTAGTTCCTCTTCTTGCGTGCAGCGATCTCAATGAACTTGCCCAGGAAAAGAGGGGCACGCTGGGAAATGGCCGAGAGCTTTGTAGTGTCCTTGGCCTGCCGCTTCAGGCTGCCAATCTGTATTAGAAAAAAAAATAGAGGATAATTGTAATTATTTAATATAGGATAATATACCATTTGTGCTATGGCACATACAACTGAGATACTTGGGGTGCAACAGAAGTGAGAAACTGTCAGCATGCTTGGCATACAACAGAGAATTTGTATGCCGTTGCATCTAGGCACCCTGCGTTTTAGTCTGGTCACTGTTAATTTCACTAACCATCATCTTCTCCACAATGGTGTCGCTGCCCAGGATGTAGTATTTGCCGGGGTTCTCCTGGACATGATTCTTCACCCATGTTGTCTTCCCTGAGCCTGGCAGGCCCACCATCACGAGCATCTGAAACATAGTGTGAAAAGGGGACATGTCGATACTGGTAACTGGGGAATATTAAATAATAAACAAAACTGAAGCCAATCCAGGGGCTTTAAACTGCAGTTCAGCTAATGACTGAATGCAAGTCAATGGAAAAAGAAGCAACGTCTCGCAGAAATAGTCAATACATTTTTCCCCAGACTTTAGGGTCTCAATATCCGAATTTACTTTTTCTAATGGGTATATGGGTTCTTATTTGATAAAAAGGATACTAAGCCTTAAAAGAGGTATATTTGAGGGCATAGTTGCCTTGATTGACAGGTCTCACGTTTGCATTTGAGTAAGCAAACCAAGACTCCAAATATTATAGATTTTTAAAGTTCTGGCCCTTTATTCTACAGTATATGCGTTTACCTCGCAGTCTGCCTTGGTCGCCGGCCCTTTGGGCCCTCGGACTCGCTCATCAACAAGGACCTGCTGCAGGAAGGTGTAGCCCTCGGCCTGGGGGAAGTAGGGCTCATCCAGCTGGCCGAAGTTGAACTCCACGGCACAGTTGTGGCAGATGACGTGGGGGAACAGGGCCTGGTCGGCCAGGGTTTCCTTGCTGACCTTGAAGGCGACGGCTGACTCACCGCCGTTCTTGGAGAAGGACATCTGAACCTCGCCGCCCTCAAAGTCCTGAGGAGAGGAAATCACACAATAGCATTTAACACACTGCAGACTGCAACTCAAGTAATAAAACGTTTTAACACATTTGAAGCAGAATGTTTTGGTAAGATAGGGCTTGTGTGTAAACCTTTATAGTCCAAGAATTTAATACTACAATATGCCAGCAGCCTTTAAGACTTTTATACTGTCCACAGAATAATGCCGATACTTGAACAAACAAAAAAGATGTCCTCGTTTCTTTTAAAATCAAGGACATCTGAATTTAGTTTGTTGCCCGCATTGACAAATTACATTGTTTTTAATTGAGTCCAATCCCATATTGAACCCCTGTGCCAATAATAAGAAAAATTGTTTGCCTTACAATGAGGCAGCAGATGACGTCATTCTCCTCGTAGGTCTCGCCAAAATCCTCGGTCACGCAATTAGTGGTCTTCTTACCCTTTCCAGAATAGGCGTATGAGTGTTCCTCCTCGCCTACACAGAAAATACACAAACAATGGTGTTTTGTGTATGCGTCTCTTCAAATATACATCAAAAACATGGAAGAAAGGACAGACACGCCTAGAGAAAAGTCTGTAATAAAATGTAGGTCAGCCTCCATCAGCAAATGTGGGGAGGGGGGGGTAATTGCAGCCATTTTACACCATGCCATCTTGTCCATGGCCACTAGAGGGCACTACACTCATTCTGTCCGATTTTCAATTCACCGAACATTGAATTTGAGGCTTCACTGGCGATCTTCGTAAGCCATGTTTTTTATTTTTATAAAAATAAATGAATAAAGATAAATACCCATTTGTTTTTTTTTGAGACCAGAGAGGCCAAAATAACTAACCCAGGAGCAGACTGCCGGTGGCCAGGGACCAGCCGACCTGCACCTCATGGATGTCCATGTTCTTGCTGGAGATGTGTTTCACTGGAATCTTCTCTGTTATCTATTGAAACAAAAGGCATGAATAAAAAAAAATTAAGGTTTGTTGGTCCAGATGCAGTCACTCAGTAAGCGACTTGACAGACTGATTAAAAACAAATAAACAGAAACAAAGGACAGCACCCATCCCATAAACCGTGCCAAATTAACTGTGGGGTATTCTGTGTCAATGTACCTTCATCTCGAAGCAGACTTTGCCGTTGGACACCCCATAAGTAGCCCTGCCGCCAGACCAGAGGTAGGCGAAGCTCTCCATGGTGAGAGAAGAGGCGCTGTAACGGTCCCTTGACACCTTAAAGTGCAGGTCGCAGTTGTCTACAAAACATAGAAACAACAAAGATATTGTCAATTATCTCTGAACAGAAGTGCTAAATACTTCCACATGTCTCCCATGCTAGGATTACTCACAGGTATCCAGACAGACTTTTGTATCGTCAAACTCCTCATCCTCCTCCTCCAGCGGTGGCACGGGTGATTTAAACGAGGCCCTGAAAGAGAGGCAGCACAGCCAGTCAGACAGACAGTCCGGGGGTCACGGCAGTCGCCAGGGGCCTGAGAAGGCAACTTGGGAGAGCACCTGCTCTTCTGAGATGTGTGGGTGAAAACCAGGGAGGAAGGACTGACAGAACAAAAGAGAAAATTCTAGACAAAAGTAAATCCTGCATCCTCCATCCAGACATAATTCACTCTTTTTATTTAGAAAAGTCAGAAGTTTTGTCAACCATGGCAGACAGCACTTACCTTGCAGAGTCCAGCGAAATCTAAAACTAGAGAGACAGAGAAAACAGCTTCTGCTAGCCATAATGTGCAAGGCCAAAAGTAGGTTTAGACCATTAAAATCAAATCAGGTCAACCAGCCGCCTATCTCAGTGTTTACAGCTTTCTGAGGTCAGCCATATGAAGAAAGAGGACTGATTTAGCTGTACGTCTGTCTGTGTGGCAACCCTACCAACCTTTATCTACCATGAAAGGGCTAACGTTTCATGCACAAAATACATTTATTTTTGTTGGGAAATAGAGATCAATGGGCAGATAACAATATGCTGTGATTTATCCAAGATTACCGCCACAGCAACTTACCAACTCTGCAGCAAAAAAAAAAATTTTTTGACGCTAAAAGTAAGCAGTGTGCCTAAAAGATAAAACTGCTGTCCCAACTCAGTGGTCAAATGTGTTAAAGCCCCACGTAGTGAGACAATTCACTGCTGTGTATTATACAGAGACACAGTGAAACACAGGCCTGTGAGGCAGGGACGGGACCGTTGTTGTTTATGTGCTGGTGGCAAAACATTTCAAAGTGCTTGCACATCTGTCATCTTGCTTGTCCTCACACAGCCTGGAGCAGGCTACAAATGGCCGCAATGAAAGATTTACGGCGACTTGGAACTTGGGACGAAAGGACCGCCACACTAATCTGGAGCATATGGTCAGTGCAGCCGGGCCTCCAGTCAAACACACTGTAGCTCTACAGATCATTGGTGTGTCCATGTTTAAGATATACATAATGTGGGTACAAAAACAAAAAACTAAAACAGCTAGGGCTATGGACATCAGAAAAATCTTTTAAATTCTTGGTCCAGTACTGGTGACAACTGTTCTCGGTGCCAGGCTTTTCTTTGGGGTGATAAAAGACTTACATCTCTGAGACGTGTAGATAGAGTAACCGGGCTACTTCCTACAAACCCTAGAGTCCAGAGAGCAATGAAAAACACTGACCAGGAACCAAGCACATGCGCACACATCCAGACACACATGACGTCTCCTGCGCAGATGGGGAGAACAGAGCCTTGTGAACGCACATAGATACATACACGCTCATGCTCTCGTACATGTTTGCAGACACACACACACACACACACACTCAACAGACATGATATAAATGACAGGAATAGCATCTTGACAGCATACAACCAGTAACAAACACACGCGCACACATACAAAAAAATTAAAAATTAAATAAACCAGAGCGAGGTAGAACGGTGGCGAATAGCGAATTCTTCCGTTGACGGTCCAAAACATTCCCGGAGATTTGCTACATCCGTGTGTGCTACTCTGCAGCAGTTGACACCCCCTCCCTTCCACCCTCATCTTCCTCCCTCCCTTTATAAGTGCACATCTGCTACTTTCCTCCTGGTTCTCTGTGAGCAGACTGAATTCACCTTGAGGACACAATGGGCTTTTCAAACAGTAAGTGGCATAAGGAACAGATGTCATAATTCATCAATAAGACGTAGAATATGTGCTTCTGCTACAGAATGCAGTTTGTTACAGACACAAATGTGAGTGGCCACTGCAAAAAGGTAAATGGTAAGGTTCTATAGGTAGTCAGGGATGACCCTCAAAACACGTGTGAAAGTAAAGTTACTGATAAAAATGTCATGATACTTAAAATGAGGGTTTTATTTTCACTAGTAGTTAGGTGCATTGGCACTTAAAGCCAATACAGTTAAACAAAGCTATGGATGGCGCTTCAGGGATGCCGAAGGCCATTTTGCTCTGTCCCATCCTTACCAGCTGTATTTGTTCTCTTCAATAAATTCAAAGTAGCCCCTTCCATGTTCCTCCCGGCGTCTCTTAACACCCTTCTTATTCTTCTGATCAGCATTCGTGTCTTTGTCCGCATCCCCTTTGGAAATAAAACAAAGATATAGAATGAGGTGCTCCTTTTTAGAGAGAGAGAGAGAGAGGTCGGACTGGCAGTGGGGGGTTCTGGCCCACAAAGCCCGGTTCATTAATTACAATGCGTCGACCATTAAGACCATCTCACAGTAACACCTCATCGTTAATATTAAAGTTAAGACATTCAAAGTCCATTACAACAATTCTAATGACCAGGTAGCGGTTAGAAAGTAAACTGGTCCACGTGAACATTATGGCAACAGTGTTTACTGGGATGGGGAACAAAATAAAAAAAGGTAGGAAGGCAATTAAATGGAAAAATGGGCATAAAATATAGAATATTTTAAAAGGCTTGGGCACGGTTTGTGCCATGGTTGAGCACGGTGTGCTGTTGTATGGGACATGGATCATGCACTAAAAGAACAACACTAGACCTGCACTGACCCCTTACACCCTCCCGAGTCACCAGGTGAAACACTGACGGAAAACACTGAATCTAGAACGAACTGGCGGCTTAAGGTCGATTCGAGACCCGGGGCGATGTTAGCACCTGCGAACTTGCACGGTTCCCCGTTTTAAGAATGAATCGTTGTGGTTCGAGTATCGATAACACGGGTTTATTGTACTTTTATATTTACGCGCTTTTCTAGTTTTTAATTCATTTCGAGCTTTACTGCACAGCGCCAATTTTTTTTATTATTATTTTTTATTCTTAAAACTAATTTTGTTGCCTGTTGTTTTGACGTGAGCGGCCGTAACAATAAGCCTCCGAGGACGAATAAAGTATGTAATCCGTCGTTCTCCTGGACCGCCCTGGTGAGCTAGCTAGCTAGCACATCGGACACAAAGGAATGCTACTCTGCCGGCTAAGGCCGCAGCGTTAGCCGGAAGTTAGCATGCTAACCGTAGAATACCGAGATATAATGTAGCTCATGCTAACTAGCCTAGTGACGTCACGCTAGCTCTCCGCGGCGCGTAGGGAACCGACACCCCGGCCCACGGAGCCTTCCAGACGGCCACACTTCAAAATCCAGTCCGGCGTCCAGACTCACCCTCAGCGGCCTGGTCTCCGGGCTCACCGTCCTCCGCGTCTGCGTCTATTTTCTCCATGTCGTCCACGTCCGCCTTGAGCATGGGGTCCATCTCGTCCTCCTCCTCGTCGTCCTCCCCGTCGCCCATTTCCTCGTCCACGGCAACGGCGTCGTGGCCGCCATCTCCGTTCTCACCTCCATCTTCTTCTTCTTCCTCCTCCGCCGCCTCCTCCTCTTCCTCCTCCTCCTCCTCCTCCTCCTCGTTGGCCTCCATCATGCTCTCCTCCACCGGGCCTCCTTCGCCCTCCTCTTCCTCGCCCATGCCCTCCTGCTCGGCGGGCTGGCTGAAGTTCTCGTCCTCCTCCGTCTCGGCCTCCGCCACCAGCGGGGAGTGCCCGGCCAGCGCTTCCTCGTCCAGCGCGGCCTGCAGGCGGTCCATGAGCTCGG
>OMKR01096187.1:0-10246 GCA_900302355.1 Cyttopsis rosea
CTCAGTGAGCGCTGCAGCGACGAGGAGGAGCTGCGTGGGCGCGGGTGGGGGAGCTGGAGAGCTCCCCCGCGGTCCTGCATCAGTTGGGTCAGGCTGGCCAGGAAGTCTGCGTCACTGGTGCTGCTGGCACGGACCCTGAACCGCCGGCGTCTGAGGAACAGATCGGATTGCTTGCTCAGTGCTACCGTATTGGCGTGAAATACATCATGCTAAAAAAATTGTAACTGTTTGTAGGAAAAATATATGATGACTTGACCGATCATGTTTGGCATTACAATTAGAATGTAAAGAACCTCTGGGATTCTTTGACATACCATTTTGAATTCATATAGATATAAATAAATAATCCCTAGTATCAATGATAATAAATTGATTCTATTAGAGCTGTCGCAATTATTACATAATCGCCTGATCGCAATTATCTGAGCTGATCACAATTCGTTAAGATTAATTTAAGATAACAATTCAAAACATCATTAAGATTCCATAATTATGTCAGCAGAATTTGACATGTCACAATAAAGCGTATGTATTAGGCACACTTCCATCAGTTAAGGAAATTTACACTACATGGCCAAAAGTGTGTAGACACCCAAACACCACACCCATGTGTGCTTGGTGAACATTTAATTTCATAACATAACAGCCTCCACTCTTCTGGGAAGGCTTTCCACTAGATTTTGGAACATGGCTGCAGGGATTTACTCCCAGACACAAGAGCATCAGTGAGGTCAGGCATTGATGTTGGCCGATGGGGCCTGGCTCGCACTCTGCGTTCCAATTCATCCCAAAGGTGTCTCTGTGCAGTCCAGTCAAGTTCTTCCACCAGAGTCAGTAAACCATTTCTCTATGGACCTGGCTTTGTGCAAAGGGGCATTGTCATACTGAAACAGAAAAGGGCCCTCCCCAAACAATTCTCTAGAATGTCATTGTTTGTTAGCTAGCATTAGATGGTTTGGCCGAGCCCAAACCATGAGAAACCGCCCCAGACCATTATTTCTCCACCACCAAACTTTACAGTTGGCACTATGCATTAAGGCAGGTAGCATTCTCCTGGCATCTGCCAAACCCAGACTCCTCCATTAGACTGCCAGATGGTGCAGCTTGATTCATCACTCCAGAGAACCGCTCCACAGTCCAATAGCGGCGTGCTTTACACCGCTCCAGCCAACACTTGGCATCGCGCATGGTGATCTTAGGCTTGTGTGCAGCCGTTCGGCCATAGAAACCCAGTTCATGAAGCTCACGACTAACAGTTCTTGTGCTGACGTTGCTTCCACTGGCAGTTTGAAACTGGGTAGTAAGTGTTGCCACCGAGGACAGACCATTTTTACGTGCAACCTGCGTCAGCACTCGGTGGTCCCGTTCTGTGAGCTTGTGTGGCGTACCGTTTTGTAGTTGAGCTGTTGTGACGTTTCCACATCACAATAACAGAACTTACAGTTGACCAGGGCAGGTCTAACAGGGCAGAAATTGACGGACTGATTTGTTGGAAAGGTGGCAATCTACAGTCAGGTCCATAAATATTTGGACATTGACACAATTTTCATCATTTTGGCTCTGTACACCACCACAATGGACTTGAAATGAATCAAGATGTGTTTAAGTGCAGACTTTCAGCTTTAATTTGAGGGTATTTACATCCAAATCAGGTGACCGGTGTAGGAATAGAACAAATTTTATGATATTTGTGTGAAATTATCATAATTAGCATATGAATTCTTAAGTTAGGTCAAGGTCACAGTGACCTTGACCTTTGCACACCAATATCAGTTCATCCTTGAGTCCAAGTGGACGTTTGTGCCAAATTTGAAGAAATTCTCTCCAGGTGTTCCTGAGATATCGTATTCACGAGAATGGGACAGACGGACGTATGGACAGCCCGAAAACATAATGCCTCTGGCCACGGCTGTTGCCGGCGCAGAGGCATAAAAACATTCTTTCAATGAATAACAATGTGACAAAATTGAGGTCCATACCTATTCAGCTCATACCTGTTGTCCATGGCCGGGCGTACGGGCGGTTTCCCGGGAGGCGGTCGCGGCACAAACCCTTTCTGTTCGGGGAGAAGCGGGGAGCTCAGGGGACGAGGGATCTTGCTCCTGCTGCCGGACGACGAGGACAGTGAGAGGGGGTCTTCCTGCCAGGGATCCCCACCAGATCGGGATCCCCGCTCTGAGGACAGCCTGTCCCGGGGCGAGGCACAGGGCAGATTGTCGCAGGAGAGCGACGGTGAGGGCGAGTGGGTGGGTGAACCGTGCACAGGGCTGCTCCAGCGGTGACACCGCTCCACCATGGGGTCCCGGCCAGGGGAGTCTGGGGGGGCGGCGGGGTCACGCACGGGGATCCGGCTTAGCCTCGGCGAGGAGGACGAGTCCCGTCTGATGAGAGGTGGAGGCAAGGACGAGGACACGGCGGCCACGCCCGCTCCCGCTGCATCCGCCTGGGGCTGCTGGTGGGGCTCGGAGGAGCGGTCGGGCAGCCCCGAGTCGCTCTCAGGGTCGTTGGTCAGGTGCACAGCGGGGCCTTTGGTCAGGTTCGGCGCTGGACTGGAATCCGAGCCCAACTTCTCTTTGTCCTTCAGGCTTTCCTCGGAGGGATCGTCCAGTTTGCTGGTCGGAGCCTCCAGCGGGATGGCGATGCTCTTCTCCTGCACGGGAGACTGAAGACTGCAAGACTGTGGGGAGAGGGAGAGGGAGAAGGAGAGAGAGAGAGAGGAGAGAGCGAGAGGAGAGAGCGAGAGGAGAGAGCGAGAGGGGAGAGAGAGAGACTCGATTAGTGGTCCGTTCACCTCGAGTGTTTTTAAGCGTCATTTATCGTATTTATTGAGACCTTGGGAGAGTAGCGAGAGAAAGCGACAAGGAAAGCGTTAAGCCAGTTTTACGATGAATCCGAAAACAGATCACACTGTCGGACCCTCCTCTCCGGCGGCTGTTGTAGTGCATGTGTCTAGAATTAAGAGAGCAGTCTTCTCCAGCACATTTTCCATTAATGAGTTTAAAAACTTCCTTTATAGTGTTTGCAAAGCATTGTGGGCAAGCAGCAATCAAAAACAAATCTCTTTATGAGACTTGTAATGTTGAATTAGATTTTAGAACTATCACTACCACTAAAAATAGCCATGTTTAATGAGTTTGACCTGATATTTCACACAACATGTAAACAATTTGGATAACCTCGATTTCTTCACTCCACCATGACAGCTAGATTCAGGTGTAGTCGTGTCTCATCTGCTTTAGTTGAGGCTTAACTAAATTTTAACAGCTATTTCTGAACAGTCTAATTACAAATATGAACAATATATTTTTCTCTAGATCACTTTTGAACACAATTCAACTTCCAAAAGCTGCCTGCATGCCTCGGTTGCCCATACCTGGTCCATTTGGGATCTGTTCAGGTGTAGGACTGAGGGCATCTGTCCCAGCATCCCCGGCAGCCTCCTGTGGCTCAGCAGCCACGTACCGGGCAAGGCCATGTGCGACAACACTGGGCTACTTGGAATAGAGGTCGGTTGTCCGTCGCCGGGTTCGGGCGACTGTCCGTCGTTTTCCGGGGGCACGTGGACCGCCGGCTTCGCATCCCCGTGGTGGGTCTCGACCGGAGGTTTAGTCCCCACTGAGCCGCTACCTTGCTCCAGCTCCAACATCACCCACTCCTGGGAGTCACCCTCCTGGGGCACGGGGCTGAGGTTGACGGCCACAAAGCCACTGCTTGCCGCCCCCTCCTCCTGGTCGGGGGTGGCGGTGGCGGTGCGCTCCTCGTCGCAAGAGACCCTCTGCTCGCCCGGCGCCTGCCCGGCGGACGCCTTCTCCCCCACCTGCGAGAGCACGGGCCGCGGTTTCCCCAGGCTGAAACCAGAGTTTTCATTGTGAGAGTGTGTACACAATTGTACTTGATAATTGTATTTAGTTTGAATTCTTATTCTAGCTCCCTAGGCTAAATGCAGAGCTGGTTACTGGGCAGGTCGGTTTGGTCACACAATGGAGCAGTGTTAAGTAGAAGTGTAGAAGAATATTTTTTATCATTTCTAAAAGCTTATTTTGTAAAAGTGAACATTTTTTCGTTAATCAAGAATAGATTTGAGGAGACCCAGTCTGGTATATGGTATAATGAACTGGCCCAGGACTGAACATTCAACAGAATAGCTGGTAAAAAGAAGGCAAAGTTCAATTTCATCAACATAAGACTTCAAAATGGACAAATAAATAAATCACACAGTAGTGCCAAAGTAAGAGACAAAAGACGAGAGCCTTGAGGTCATTGCAGCCAAATGTGTGATGCTCATGCACATTTTATCCCCCAAAATCCACCCAAACAACATGGCATTAGCAACAAGGGGCTGGGTGAGGGACTTAAGATAGAGAGGCTAAGGAGAAGCTTGTCGATTTTTAGGCACACAACATACAATCTAATCTAGAAACACCCTAAAGTTTCTTATATGGTATTTGTTCCTAAATTAAACTACAGTTATAATTCTGTTCTTGCATGTGGGACAGAACTCACTAGGCCTCAAGGAAGCGTTCAATGGTTGGTTTGGGTTCAGGGACAAGTCTCTTCTCAAATGCCAGGCTCTGGCTGTGCCTCATCCGTCGCAGCAGTGGCGCGGCACGGTCCAGGAACATGGTCTCCGAGCGCACACGCCGCGGAGAGCTCTGCACAGAGCACGTGTTGGGGCTCTGGTTCCCCTGGTTCTGACTGTTCTCCTCCTCGCTAACCACCTGGGGAGAACGGACCAAGAGCAGAGGATGAAGATGCAAGAAGAAAATCAAAAAAGGGCAATGTCACCCCACTTCTCTGAAACCCCAGTTTCTAGTTTTGTCACTCTACAGACTTTCCAACCACTGTGCCACGGAAAACTAGTGCGCCGTGAGAGCTCGCCAGGTGTGCCGTGAAAATGTTCAAATTCAACTTAAAATGAATAAATAATAGAAATTTAGTCAAGATCACAATTGCAAGGTTGTACTACTTCACTAAATCATGCAGAACATTTTCAAATTAGATGATCGTTTTGCGCCCCCTAGGATTTTGGTCAGGGTCCATCACTACTGACAGAAAAGATGGAATAAAAATAAGCTGCTGGTTAAAAAATTATGGAATTATTGTTCAAGTTCAAGTGTTAACATTTCATATACAACTTCATTTTGGCCCCCCTGACCTTCCTGATGGCCGGCTGGGCCTGCTTGTGGTTCCGGTTGCGATCGATCTTCTCCCACACTTCGGCGCTCTGGGTGGTCTGCATGGGGATCGGGGGGCAGTTGTCTGCGTCGCTGAGACGCTCCCCCTGCAGGACGTCCTCCGTGTTCTCCCTCTGCAGGTCGATAGGCAGCATGGAGGCGTTGGCCATGCTAGAAAAACAAGAAAGATGAAAGATTGCTTCATTTTTAAGGCCTCCAAGGACAAAGCAACATAGAGATTTGCGCTGTATCAAAACACATCAACTAAAATAACGTGTTAAAGAATACCCCTAAAGGAAAAGGCTGAACATCACTCCTGCTTTGAGCTCTACTTACCCCATGCACGCCGGTGTGAAGCGGGTCAGCTGCTGGGCCGTGGTCGACGTGGCGGTCGGCGTGAGCAGCTCCTCCGAGTCGCGTTTCTCCCAGTCGTAGGGGTCATTCTCCAGCACGTTGTGGCTCTTCATGGCGTTCTCAAAAACAGACATCAGGAGCTTTGACAGAAATGTTAGTTACTTACAAGTCCAAAAGTAATTAAAGAAACCGGCGCATATGATATCAGCCTGTATTAGCCCAGTCTGCATGGCCTACCTCATAGTCAGGCTTTGTGAAGTAATCCAAGGTCAAGATATGATCCAAGAAGATAGTAAACTCTGAGGGAAGGTGCTTGAGCATGAGTCGATGGTTGTATGTGTCTTTAAGATTTCCTACTTGTTCCTATGAGCGGGCGAAAGAAAAGGAGAAGTGTTTAAGTAAATATATACTAGATGACGTAATGTAAAGACGAAACAATCAAAGGACGTACTTTGTCTTTGACTTTTCTCCAGGGCAGCTGACCAACCATAAACTCCACCAGCATGTAGAACAGAGACCAGAGGTCATCATGACGACCCATTTCCTGCAGATTTCCGATACATAAGGGTTGTAAACGTTGAAAAGATGGATGACACGCCGGCTAATGTGTTCAATGTGTATTCAAATTGAACTCACCTTGTTCTTGTGTGCGTTGACTGAAGCATATCGCACAGTCCCTCTGAAGCCCGCCACAGGACGAGGCTGAGAAATAACAGAGATAACAGAGACAAAAGTCTGAAAGTTAAAACAGGCTCTGTTCAGGTTTCATGGATCTAGGTTCTATTTGTTACAAAGTAGAAAATAAAATCCTATTGGCACACCAACAGCATAACTTCCCATATCACATAAGGAGCTATAGCTGTCCTGAATGAGATAAATAAGGCTCCATATTGTACAGTTATTTTGATAGGAAAAAGTCATTTTATATTACTAATGTGCACAAATGAGTATTGGCTGACAGATAATGCGTCAAATAGATATATTTTTATTGGTAGTTAATTTCTAGGCCTATCGTCATTGTATATTGCCAAATTCTTATTGTTTTATTTGTTTTATTCTTAAATTTTATTTAGGTTTATTTTTATTTCTATTGTTCATTTTTAGGTTAATTAGTTAAGGTTAAAGGTGTATTGGTGAATTTCCCTAGCGTCTAGCCTTCTAGTTTACTTCTAGTTTACTGTTGAAAATTTAGGTTTTAGTTAGTTAGGTTTTGTCAATTTATAGATTTATTATATTTAATGTTTATTGTTAGGTTTAGTGTACATTACCAACTTTCTAGTTGGTTCACTATTTATCTTTAGTTCATTTCATTCATTTCTTCTTTGGTTTATTGTTTATTTTATTGTCAACCTCTTAGGTTTATTGTACATTGCAAATGTATCCATTTCTACTTTTCTACTGGTGAATGAGGTTGAGGTACTCCGCGTACTCACTGGACGGACTTCCTGGCACGAGTTGGTGAACTGCCGGGCCAGGCCAAAGTCCAGCATGTAGCAGCATCTGCATGTACTGGCGAGCCGCCCCATCGCAAAGTTAGACTGTAGTTTTCAAACACAAATACGGAAATGATGTTCACACAGTTGCAGAGAATAATCATGATGGCTTTTCCTGCATTATCCACCTTCCATCTAAAACCGGGGTTCATTCTGGCATTACAAAATGAAATTCAAGTACTTTTTAAGCACAATTTTTTTCATTTTCAAGGACTTCACACAAATCAAATATAATCTCTCATTGTCTATTATTTATATTAGTATATATCTATATATTAATTGCATTATCTACTATTATAAGTGTCGATTTCCAACCATGCTGGATTCAATTTACATTTCTCTGGCATAATCTATGTCATAAAAGCGACTCTGGAAAAAATTACATTACGATTTGAATAACAAAACCAGGAGGAATATCACAGGTTTTCAATTATTGCGTTTTTTTCCAAAGATTTTTCAAGCACTTATTTCATAACTTACATTTCTGAGGATAAAATTCAAGCACCTCAAGGACCTGGTAAAAACCCTGTAAAATGCAGACTTACTGGCTTGATGTCGCGGTGCAGGAAGCCAACAGAGTGGATGCTTTCGATTGCCTCCAGGATCTGCCGGCCGAGCCTCAACGTGGTGGAGGCGGAAAACGTGGCACGGGCCATAGTTCTGCGTAGATCTGCCAAATTCCTCCCCTTTTTGGAGACGGAAATCATCAGGACACGTTGCCAATTAAGTGTCATGAAAACATGTGTTATCAGAAGACAATAATTAAAACATAATCATTAAACAAAACATGACTGGTAGTCGGTTTCCCACCTGGAGTTCCATGACCACATAATTGAAGCGATCGTTTCGGCCACAGCCCACAAAGCGACACACGTGGTCTTTACCTGTCAAGATAAATCCACAAAAACACTGTTAACTGTGTTTAGTAAAACCCTTTCAATGTGATGTATGTTTTTTTTCCAAAGTCTTCCTACAGAAGATATATTTTATGAGATACAGTATATTTAGAGTTTCACCCTGGAGCTTCTTCAGCACAGCTACTTCCATCTTCAGAACCTGTTTGGGTTGCTGGGCAGACTCCACCTTCAAAGCCACATTGGCTTGGCTCAACTGATCTAAGACCTCGTAGATCTCGCCAAATCCACCCCCGCCGATCTTCTTTACCTACAGACACGCGGGAGTGGAGAGCACATGTCAGAAGTCCAACGTGAAGTCCTTATTCCTATAACCTATGCCAGTGCTGTTAAAGTTGATATAAAAGGTTTTTTTTCTTTTTCTTGGGGTGACTTACCACTCTCCATCTCTCCCTGACTACGTCTGACACTGACAGTATGTCTGTCTGGTCGGCCGCCCCACTCATCCTGAGTGCTCTCAACAGGAGCCTGCACCTGGCATCAGTGACGCAGGCCACTTACTAAAAGGGAATGAATAAGTAAATAAGTAATTTACATTAGATGTCACTTTGGTTCAAACTTTAGCGCACATGCATAAAAGTAACAGCAGTGTTAATGGCACCACAAATCCTGTCGCTTGCAAATGTTAGAAAATAAACCAGTGAAGTCAGTTTCATATCAGCGGTCAGCTATTCAACTTGAAAACTCAAGCACATTTTATCCATGCAATAATTCAATCCCAAATTAACTGCGTTAATAAGTGGAGTCCCCCCTTTCATCGACAACATTGAAACTTTTTGGAATTTCATGTGGAGAAAATTCTCAACAACCTTTACTTTTTTCCCCATTTTTGGCCTACACATTAATAGCTTCACCACCGTGCACCTCAGATGAATCAAGCCGATCTCGAGAAGGCGACTTTATTCAGAAACGTCCAAATGCAGTAGCAGAGTGAATTATTGGCGATGACATTTATGATCAGCTGCGTAAAAGAAGGTTTATCAATGTCTGATCAATTGATAAAAGCTTAGTATTAACATGGGAGAAGTTGATACCAAGTCTTAACACTTTTATTATTATTATTATTTTTTATTATTATTAACATTATTATTAACATATTATTAACATCAATTGTACGTCAACACGGGAACAATGACAGGAAATACCGATAGTGCAGCAAGTAGCGAAATTTCCGTAACAACCACTGTAATATACACCGATCAGCTACAACATTAAAACCACCTGCCTAATATTGTGTAGGTCCCCCTCATGCCGCCAAAACAGCTTTGACCCGTCGAGGCATGGACTGCACAAGACCTCTGAAGGTGTCCTGTGGCATCTGGCATCAAGACGTCAGCAGCATCCTTTTAAGTCCTGTAAGTTGCGAGGTGGGGCCTCCATGGCTTGTTGTTCCAGCACATCCCACAGATGCTTGATCGGATTGAGATCTGGGGAATTTGGAAGCCAAGTCAACACCTTGAACTCTTTGTCATGTTCCTCAAACCATTCCTGAACAATTATTGCAGTGTGACAGGGCGCATTATCCTGCTGAAAGAGGCCACTGCCATCAGGGAATACCGTTGCCATGAAGGGGTCTACTTGGTCTGCAACAATGTTTAGGGAGGTGGTCTGTGTCAAAGTAACATCCACATGAATGCCAGGACCCAAGGTTTCCCAGCAGACCATTGCCCAGAGCTTCACACTGCTTCCACCGGCTTGCCTTCTTCCCATAGTGTATCCTGGTGCCAACTCTTCCCCAGGTAAAATGACGCATACGCACCCGGTCATCCACATGATATAAAAGAAAACGTGATTCATCAGACCAGGCCACCTTCTTCCATTGCTCCATGGTCCAGTTCATGTGCCCATTGTATTGCTTTCGGCGACGGACAGGGGTCAGCATGGGCACTATGACCGTTCTGCAGCTACGTAGCTCCATACGCAGCAATCTGCGATGCACTGTGTGTTCTGACACCTTTCTATCATAGCAGCATTAACTTTTTCAGCAATTTGTGCTACAGTAGCTCTTCTGTGGGATCGGACCAGACCGGCTAGCCTTCGCTCCCCATGCACATCAATGAGGCTTGGGCGCCAATGACCTGCTGTTTTGGAGATGCTCTAACTCAGTCGTCTAGCCATCACAATTTGGCCCTTGTCAAAGTCGCTCAGATCCTTACGCTTGCCCATTCTTCCTGCTTCCAAAACATCAACTTTAAGAACTGACTGTTCACTTGCTGCCTAATATACCCCACCCCTTGACAGGAGCCATAGGAACGAGATGATCAATGTTATTCATTTCACCTCTCAATGGTTTTAATGTTGTGGTTGATGT
>OMKR01096198.1:0-10587 GCA_900302355.1 Cyttopsis rosea
CCGTTTTAAACGCTGCGGCACATCTATCTATCTATCATCTATCTATCTATCTACCATCTATCTATCTATCTATCTATCTATCTATCTGTCTATTTGTCTATCTATCTATCTATCTATCTATTTGTCTATCTATCTATCTGTCTGTCTGTCTGTATTCTGTCTGTCTGTCTGTCTGTCTGTCTGTCTGTCTGTCTGTCTATCTATCTATCTATCTATCTATCTATCTATCTATCTATCTATCTATCTATCTATCTATCTATCTGTCTGTCTGTCTGTCTGTCTGTCTGTCTGTCTGTCTGTCTGTCTGTCTATCTATCTATCTATCTAGCATCCTCTTGGGGCCGTGGCTCACACGTCGTCAGCGCTGCGATCAGGCGCTGCAGTTTCCTATTGGTCAGCAAGCGCGAGGGGGCGGGGCTAAGCGCGTGTGTTTTAAAGTGCGTCCCTGCAAACCCAAACAACTTCTTCAGTGGTGCTGAAGAGGGTTATGGCACAATTTGTGATGTCTGACGTTCATTTAAGTGCGTGTAGAGTGACGACAAAAAGAAAAAAGACCAGATTTGGATATGAACGCTTGCATGGGACGAATTACCGTAAAAACGGGATTTCTGTGCAACAGGAATTAACAGGTAATTGCAATACTTATATATACTGTTGTTGCTGTTGCATGGATAAACATACATGTTGCTCAAGAATGTCGTTCATGTCTTTTCATTTACTTTCCTTTATATTCGAATTGGGTTTTAAATGTATTTTATATTACAATAGTGATTGATGTGAAAATAAATGTCACCCCATTGTTTGAATTATAATACACAATTATTCATAAAACTTCTGATTGTTTTGGTTCACACGTTACAATCAAGCGTAGCGCCTACTTTATACAAGTTATTATGTTCTATTTTTATTTAAAAAAAAAAATTATACATGCATGCATTTATTCACAAAGTTTTGCACCTGTTACAAATAGTGGGATATAGGCTCAAATAGTATATTCTGCACTGACCTTTAGCCTATAGCAGAAATGTGTCTTTTTGCTAAAATAGATGCATTATTTAAAGAGTTTTGAATCACTTAGAAATATATGGATGAGGAAAAATATAAATTATATTTATTATTATTATTATTATTATTATTGTTATTATTATTATTATTATTGTTATTCTTTTTATTGTTATTACATACATACTATTATTATTATTATATACAAAACACTGAATAAAGCAATAAATGTGCTATAATAGGTCATAACAAAATATACAGGCTCCTGGACGCTGTCAAGGAGTTATTGATTTATCAAAAGCAAAATAGAGCAGCTTTATGTAACCAGTTTCCATCTGTCTCAGCTGCCTTTGAGCACACATGCAAAACAAACACTCACTGGTTCTCCAGCCTCTGTGAGCCTGCTACAGTGGAGAGCAGGCTGAGTGATGATAACCCTAAAATGTGAGTAGGGGATGAGGCTCAGTGGAAATCAATGAGCGCCCACATAATTGAACTCCCGGTGACAGAACCCATCAGTTTGGAAAGTCTGTGGCAGTTAGTGCTTTGCCCTCAACTTTCACTGTGTTGTGTCTCTGGGCATATAGGTTTGGTTTATGGACGTGGTCGTCCTGCTCTGACATCACTGTAAACTGTATTTACCCAGGATTGTGTGCGTCACACCTTTTCGTACAGTGTGGGTGATATATTATTCATACAGCACCCAAAGTCAGAGGCAGTGACCACAAGAATGTTATTCCATGTAAAAAAGAGCCCGTTGTTTATTTTATTATACAAAAAAATATCCTTACGTGTGTCTTTGAGCTGTAAATGAATGGAGCACTATACTCTCTGCTCTCTGCAGCATATGCCAGTTGCTATTCCTAGTCGACCTAGCAGTGACATCATTAGTTGAGAAAAACAGATGATGCAGAGGGATTTGGGAGCCAGGCAGTGCACATCTTGTCCCAAATGACCTTTGATCACTTTGAATACTTATAAATAGAAAGGACAGTTGACAGACAGAGATTGAGAGTGACAGAGAGCGATGTGAAGATACCATCAGTCTCAACAGTGTCATTGCGACCAAGTCCACGTAAACCGGACCAAAAAGTTGCAGAGACTTGCGGTTCGTAATAAAACGTGACAAAACTGTTCTCTAGACTGTGGTGCGTTTTGATGCACCTCTCGGGCCCCATTTGCCGAGTCGATAATTGTCTTGTTTTCAAGTTCAGCTGTCCCCGTCCCTGTTCATGTAATGCAAAGCTGCTACTGCTCAAAGAGACTGACCCATCCTGTTTAATTAGCAACAAGGTTCATTAAACCTTATTAGATTAATACGTTGTGTAATGTATCGAATTGGTTTGTGGACACGCAAGTGCTTTGGTGCAATTTACCAGCATGCAATACTGAGAAATTGTCAGATGCAACAAGAGTTACGTTGTTAGATGCATTTCATATTTCTTATTCGGAAAACTAGTGTAATTACTGCCTTCGTTTCTCTTTGTCTCTACCCTCATTGACTTCAGAAAAGCATTTGTTTACATGTATTAGATTCCCTGCACTTGAGTTGCTCACTGAATTTACATGAACTTGATCTGTAATTTGACTCAGTTCTCCACGCACTGACCTACTGTACCTAATTAATACTTACATTAAATGGTTCTGAAGCATGCACAATATCCTACCTTGTCAGCTGCCACTGACTTGAATTTAATATTGTCAATATAAGCATCATAATTTAAAATATGTATTTAGTGAATGTAAACATACAGTATTGAATTCTGTCTGTGTCTGTGTATGCAAAAGAGTCTTGGCATCATCAATGAATTATTTAGACATCAGGTAACCACACACCCGCAGCCGCTGATCTTTACTCTGGTTCCTGCCAATTAGTTTAACACAGTTTTTTCTTTCTCTGTAATTTCCACAGCACACTTAACTGATGAGGTCCAGCGTACTCATGAGAGAGGAGTGATAAGCCATCGCCATCAGTGCAAACTCCCGGAGTAGCACAAACAACTCACCGTCCCCAGTTCCCTTCAGGATCCACTCCTGGCCTTCACATTTTCAGCCTGGGTTTGTCCCTGCGATCGTTCAAAACTGTTTCTCCAACGCTTCTACCAAAAACTCAGACTGTTTTCCAAAGCAGAAGCGGCCCAGCCCTCCCAGTCTGAAGTGATGGGGAGTGTGCGAAGCCACCGTTACAGCATTGTGTCCTCGGAGGAAGACGGCATGAAGCTGGCCACGATTGCTGTCCCCAATGGCTTTGGCAATGGCAATGTCAACAAGGTGCACACGCGCCAGCACCAGAGCCGCTTCGTCAAGAAGGATGGTCACTGCAATGTGCATTTTATCAACATGAGCGAGAAGGGCCAGCGGTACCTCGCTGATATCTTCACCACCTGCGTGGACATCCGCTGGCGTTGGATGCTGCTCATCTTCTGCCTTTCCTTCCTGCTGTCGTGGTTATTTTTTGGTTTCATCTTTTGGCTTGTGGCTCTCTCTTATGGGGACTTGGAAAATGAAACGCAAATGTGTGTATCCAACGTGGACAGCTTTACCGCCGCCTTCCTCTTCTCGGTGGAGACCCAAACGACCATCGGCTACGGGTATCGCTATGTCACAGAGGAGTGTCCCATTGCAGTTTTTATAGTGGTCTTCCAAAGCATCGTGGGCTGCATCATTGATGCTTTCATCATTGGCGCTGTAATGGCCAAGATGGCAAAGCCCAAGAAGAGGAACGAGACGCTGGTGTTCAGTCATCATGCTACGGTGGCTATGAGGGACAGTAAACTGTGTCTGATGTGGCGGGTTGGGAACCTAAGAAAGAGCCACCTGGTTGAGGCCCACGTTCGAGCCCAGCTGCTGAAGTCACGCACCACGGCAGAGGGGGAATTCATACCGCTTGATCAAGTAGACATCGATGTGGGCTTTGATAGCGGCATTGACAGAATCTTCTTGGTGTCTCCCATCACTATTGCGCATGAGATCGACGAGGACAGCCCCTTCTATGAGATGAGTAAACAGGAATTGGAGACGTCCGAATTTGAGATCGTGGTGATCCTCGAAGGCATGGTCGAGGCCACAGCCATGACTACGCAGTGTCGGAGCTCCTACGTGGCCAGCGAGATCCTTTGGGGCCACCGGTTTGAGCCGGTGCTCTTTGAGGAGAAGAACTATTACAAGGTGGACTACTCTCGCTTTGACAATACCTACGAGGTGCCCAGCACACCTCAGTGCAGCGCCAGAGAACTAGCCGAGAAGAAGTCCAACGCCTCTAGTTCTCGGAACTCCTTCTGTTATGAGAACGAGGTGGCTCTGGAAAAAGTGGAGATGGAGGAGGAGTTTGACGAAGAGGAAAACGGGCAGATAATGGAAATCGAGGGCGGTGGCATTGAGAACGCTGCTCTTGAGGACACAAACACAGATTCAGTGTCAGACTCTGAAATCAATCAGGGCTCCCTACCATCAGAGTCAATGCCTTTGAGAATAGAATCAGAAATATGACGACTGCGGGGCTGCTTGGGGGGGCTCACGCTACCACAGGGTATGTTACTGATAGCTTGAACTTTCCTCACGGTTGCTGATGTTAATACTGCATGACAGTTTTGAAATGACTGTGATTTGAGTGTTATTTTTTTTCAGTCAGCAGTTCAGGCATGAGAACACATGGAAATCCAAACATGTTCTATTATTTATGGAGATGAATAGTGGACATGAATCAAGGAGGCCATATATCCTCTGTCTCCTGTGGCTGCAAGGTTAAGGTTAAGTTAAGGTTAAGTAACCCGGTGAGTTGTCTGTGTCTGCCTATGTTGTCCCTTCATGAAACAGAAACTTTCTGGAGAACTGCTTTGGTAGAAATGGCAGGGTTGGCTCAAAATAGAATATCAACATAGCAGTCTATATTTGCATGTGCTATTTCCACCCCCCCACCCACTTCAGCACAACTGGCTAGAGGAAATCTAGATGTCATTTCACATCCTTTTTTAATGCAGAGCTATATTATGTCTTTAATCCCAAGGTTTGTTCTTAAACCGGCACGTGGAATTGGCCGTTACCCGTAGTCTGACCTCTTAAAGCACCTGCACAAACATGTATTTTGAGCTGGTCTCGAAGCAAAGTAACTCTGGTGTTCTTTCAATGCAGTAATGTCGGTGTGCTATTGCTCTCTCTCTCGGGTTCTTTCTCCCTCACTCTGTCTGTGCATTTTGCGAGTGTGCACGCTGGCGGTGTCGTGTGTGTCTGTGTGAAAGAGACAGAGTGGCGGGGTTACTGTACATTATGGTCCTCAATCTGTCCTCTTCTCGTCTTGCAATGTGAGCCTTAACACACAGTCCCAATGGAGGCGGTCTGGACGTTTGGACAGAATACTGACACCTCGCACAAATCTCCATATTCTAATGTGCAATATAGTTCAGCGCGCGAGTCCCAGCTCCGTCCCAGGAAGCTGAAGCGAAAGCCTGAGCTGGAAAAACGACTGAACGAATGAATGTTCATGATGAGTGCTGCTACGTTACATATTGTTTGGTTTAGAATGAAATCTAGGAGCCAAAATGTATTATTTGTCTTTTAAAGTATGCATTTTGAAATAGGACGGTGATTTCAGTCTAAGATGTTATTTATCTCCGGCAGTAGATAATCATGGTTCTCTGAGTGTGGTATCCAAAGCTACGGTGCACTTTCTCCGTCACATTCGATTTTTTTCCCCCCGATTATACTAGACTGTCTTGTTACCTAAAGCCAAATGTATATATATATCTTAGTAGACAGTAACAGTTGTTAAACCCCCCAAACTTTCCCCCACCCAACAAGAATGGGCCACTGAACCATTAAAATGCATTATTTGATCGGATTTTGATTTAGTTTCCCGTACAATTCAGATCAGTGTTTTTGGAACGGCCGTCGTGGAGGCCACCATTACCCTACCACAGAGTGACGACGACGATTGTTCTTACAAAATAAGATCAAATAAAGGATTCAATTATTATTTTTCCACGCACAAATCCTGAACAGAGAACAGAATAGTGACTATAATTCATGGTCTTTAGTCTTACAGTAAATTAAGCTTGGTTTTCTTTTCTTTTTTTGTTTTGAGTACGATGTGTTCAGTGGACTCCACAGCGTTCATCCATCCATCCACTGCGTCGCAGCATTAATCTGTTTCTCACGTTGACACTCCGCCGGTCTTAGGTCTCTTATTTTTCTACGTGGGTCTTCCGCCTTCCTGCAGAAACCAGACACTGCACTGATTTGTTGTTGAATTTGTTTTTTTGTTTTGTTTTGTTTTTGTTTTTTATCTTTTGTAAATTATGTTGCGGATACTGTACATTGATATTGCAGTTGTTGAAAACTGTTCATGTCCTTTTTTCAATAAAAAAAAAGAAAATCTGAAAAAACGAGTCCACCAGAGTGTGAATAGCACATCATTATGGTGTGGGGGTGGTGTGATTTAAGCAGCCACACCTGTCTTGTGCCCAATTAACTAGACCCAAGACAGGTGTCTAGTTAATTGGGCACAAAACAGGTGTGGCTGCTTAAATCACACCACCTCCACACCACAATCATTAATGCAGTATTTCGTAAATCCTATGTACTCAAACTATTCTAATATGGCTGCAGAACACAGCCTAGGGTAAAACTGTTTCATTCTGGTGGTTTGACCTAAATGTACAACACACGTACTACAAAATGTACGCCGTACCTCAAATTTAACACTCTGGCCCAAATTCCAGGCCTCTCACTGTCCAACTTTTCACCGTAGTGTGCCCAAACGGAGTCACTGCAGTTCTGTGGAAGTCTGCAGAGACTCGGTCTAAATCAGTCCCCTTCACTGGAAGTCATTTTGAAAAGATAACTCATTCTTTTTTAATATCTTTCTGTAAGTACACTGCTGAGAATAAGGACACATGTTGTTTTTTTTTTTTTACGATAGAACAATGGATGTTAAGGTGAAGGATTTACCACCAGCAAAATAGATATAGCCATACAGCTGCTATTAAACCTTTCATCGATTTAAAGCGTAAATATTTCCTGGTTAAATGATCAAAGTCAGTCGCTGAATTCAAAGGCTTTGTTTGAGCACGTTTGCACCATTATTTGTCAGCGAATGATGTTTGCCCAATTCGCCTGCTGGTATCTGGCAGCGGGGGAGGGGGAGGTCACAGATTTATTGATCAGACACTTTAGCAGGAAGACAATGAGCCGATTTAATTTGGTTGTACACATGGAGCCGCTGCGGCCCGCGGCCTTTTTCCACATTAGCCAATGAAGCGGCCATGACGCTCGAGCAGTGGAATGAAATGGGTGACCGCTCTTTCTAACTTTTCGAAACTTATTTTATCACGACTTTCATCCATTTTATTTTTGAAACAAGGAAAATTTATGAGCACGTCGACCCCCATTCCAACCCACGTGTCAGAATCCTGTAAACTTCCGCTGAGCTGTGCTCGGCTCCTGCGCTCACCACGCCGGATCAATTTCTCAAATATGTACCCTCGGCAGCATCACGGCCGCAAATACAAATCTAGAATCGACGCATTAAACACTTTTGACGGATGGTGGCCGTTCACTCGTCATTTCAAAGGAAATGGCGCCCGGGGTCGCCCGCATTGCAGTTTGGGACCTTCAGGTTACACGGAAGAAGACAAACAGAAAACCATTTGTCAACACGCTATGGTTGGAGGGGCTTATATAAGATGCTGGTTTTTTTATTTGTCCCGTCCAGTTAGATATACAATCTTGAGTTATTGTTTTACTGTTTTTATCTGTGTTTTTGACTGTATTTTGACTTTTTGACTGAGGAATATTTTCGGAGAGGACACCGAATGAGGTTGCAAAGAGCTGTGACATTAACCATTTAAATGCCAACAGTAGAATTTGTCAGAATTTGTCCTTTTCACCTCTCAAAGCAGCGAAAGAGGGAAAGCGATCAATATGGCTGCCATGCGCCTATTGTATGTTGTTTCTTGTTATGTGTACTCCGAAGCTACGTGCTGCAAAGAATTAGTATGTCATTTCTTTAATTACTACTTCAAGACCGTTTCCTCCTTTTTGATTTCCCTTGTAAAAACCCACAGATACGTCTGGTTTATTTCACGATTCTCATCCGGAGAAAGTTTATACACGTCTTTCTGGAGGGTGTTAGGACTCCATTCACATTGTTTGGTGCTCAGGAAGAAGCATCTGGAGTCTGGACAAAGTCTTTACTTGACATATTTACATGTAGTATTATGGTGGGGAAGAATCTCTCAACTGGAGTAAATATATTTTATTGTAGTACTTAAACTTAAATCAAGGTGTGAGCAGCTGGTGTGCATGAGTTTGCATTTAACATTTGTCTCAATGTGCTCATGGCCAAACAACAATAAAAACGGAGAAGATCCAGCACGGCGTCGCATAAACGCAAAAATAAAATCACCTGATCCCTCGCGCGCCAGATTTGTACTTTTATGGTATGATAAGTTTCAGTGAATCTTTATTCCGACAATGAATTGCTTTGGGGTTTGGACGTTGAAGATGTAAAGGTGGGAGGTCCACTGACCATCTGTAGGTCCTCCCACTGCCGCACTTTCAAAAAGACTTGATTTCTCAACTCAAAGTCTTAATTAGGACACGATCTGTACACTGTGCACTGCTAATGTGTTTCTCTACGACGGGTTGATAACATTTACGACTCAAATTGATGCGCGAGATATGAGGACGCACTGTGGACCCTCTTATCGTGAACCCTTTACATGATTGGCAACCAATTCAGGGCACGTCACATGGCACAGGTGTGCAACTTTGCTGGGAATAACACAACGCTCCGTCTTCACTATTTAAATTGTCAGGTGAATTGTAGTTATAACTCCACTGACAAGGAGCGGAAATATTGAAGTCAACCGGTGAATCATCCGAGGTTCAGCAATAAAATCAGGTAAGTGCATCATTCTTGTGAGTCTACAGATAGATAGATAGATAGATAGATAGATAGATAGATAGATAGATAGATAGATAGATAGATAGATAGATATTTTATTCATCCTTGGAGGGAAATTACAGTGTTAAAGCAGCCAACACATCAAAAACCACAGGAAATTATAATGTAATAGTAAACTCAATTTAAAAAATACATCTGCAGACAGCAATGCACGGGGTCCAGGTTAGTCGTCCAGTTAACCCTAACCCTAACCCTAACCCTAACTCACCAATGTGAACACACAACATAAAATTTGGACGGGACCCCTAATAAACAAGAAAAGATTGGCAATATACAATAAACCAAAAAAATTACAATAAACAATAAAATAAACCAAAAAAATAAACAAGGAAAATAATACTAAAATAAACAATAAAATTAAACAAATTAACAATATACCTCTGTATCGACAATTCCCATTCGGACAAAAACAGTAAATTGTGCAGGTTTGCATACACATGGCCATACAAACGGCCTCTGCTGGGCAGTAGAGACCTGCTGCTCCGTGCCACTTCCTGTGATACGCTGATATTTTGGAATGATGAGGAGGATCCACTGGCCGGGTGTTGACGGGTCGATTAACTATCATCCTCAAACTGCTTCCTCTGAGGTGATCAAGTTTCCCACTCACCCTTCCCCTGCAGGAGGACTCCACTGCATGGTGAGGTTACTGCAAAATATAGATAGATAGACAGATAGATAGATAGATAGATAGATAGATAGATAGATAGATAGATAGATAGATAGATAGATAGATATAGATAGATAGATAGATATAGATAGATATATAGATAGATAGATAGATAGATAGATAGATAGATAGATAGATAGATAGATAGATAGATAGATAGATAGATATAGATAGTTAGATAGATAGATAGATAGATAGATCTTTAGCACTTTATACATCCCCAGAGGGAAATTGCGGTGTTACAGTAGCACACACCAGAACAAACAGGCCATAAAAATTAAAGCAATAAAAAAATAAAAGCTATATATTATAGTTATATATAGTTATACAAATATTTGGCAGTATACAAAAAAAGAAATAGTAGAAAAAATTTCAATATACAATTAACATAAACATAAACAATACACCACTAAACCTCTGTATCAACAATCTATAGTTGTGCAGGTATGTTATATAAAGGTATTTACGATTTCAGAGAAAAAAATTAAAATACCCATAAAGGTTATTCCTAAAAGTCCATAAAAGATCCATAAAAGTTTGTTGTAATTCAAGACTCTTGACTACAACGACACATGTGTTTCACAATCCGGCCAACAGTCTTACACATTTGCAGAACCCTCTGATGGCACATGCATGCCCCTCGTCTTTACCATTTTGTGTGTGTGTCTCTGTGTGTGTATGTGTGTATGTGTGTGTGTGTGTGTGTGCTCGTGTGTGCGTGTGTGTGTGTGTGTCCAATCAAACACACAATTTAACTTCCCAAAAGACATTCTTGGATGAAGTGACACCGTGATCATTTGTCAGATAATATGTTTATATCCAGAAACAACACTTCTGAAGCTTCTATTCAGATGTTGCTTTTAATTCTACTTGCTTGCTAGTGTCTAATGGCAAACTTAATTTTAAAGAAAAGATGTTGAGATTGAGCAGGGTCGATAAAACCGAAATTTCC